>RJWM01012359.1:0-56780 GCA_004363535.1 Dasyprocta punctata | reverse complement strand
CAATGGATACTGTGGAAGGGTAGAGAACAGCTCAAAGAGCAAAGACAATTGGGAGGGGAATGGGCGGAAAGGGAAAAGGGAAGAGGAGGGGATATAAACCTGTATATGTGTATATGTAAGATAACTAAAAAGAACACTGCTCAATGTATTCGTTATTGAGAGGGAACAATTAATACTCATATGATTGGATCAACCTTGCTTGTCTATATCTGTTAATGTAAGAAACCATTTTAAAGATAATGATGCGCAAATTGCAACCATTGTCAAGCTTCTATCTTCCGGTTTTGTAAACCTGCAATGTTGTGTATTTACTCTAGTTTTTTGCTTGTCTCTTTTGCTTGTTGTTTTTACTATATATGTTGCTTTTTTTTGTTGTTGTTGTAGTTTTTGTTTGTTTTGTTTTTCTTCGCTCAAATAAAATTAAAAAAAAAAAAAAAGAAAACCATAGGTCTCTGAAAGAGGAGACTGACTGAAGAAGACATCAGAAAATGGAAAGATATTCCCTCTTCTTTGATAGATAGAACCAACATTGCCAAAATGGCCACACTTACAAAAGTGACATATTATGCAAAGCAATCCCAATCAAAATACCAATAGCATTCTTCATAGAAATAGAAAAAAAAAATCCTAAAATTTATACGGGATCAGAAGAGACCCCGAATAGCAAAAATAATTCTGGACAAGAAGCAGGAGGCACCACAAAACCTGACTTCAAATCACACCACAAAGCAACAGTGATAAGACAACATGATAATGGCATAATATCAGACATGTAGATCAATGGAACTGAATAAAGGAAGCAGAAACAACCTCAGACACATTCAGCTATTTAATCTTTGACCAAGGGGCCAAAAACATATGTTAGAGGAAAGATAGCCTCGTTAGCAAATGGTGCTGTGAAATCAGCTATCTATATGCAGAAGATAGAAGATAGACCCATATTTCACACCAAGTACTAAAACAAAAATCAAAATGGATCAAAGATCTAAATATTAAAACAGAAACAATGAAACTACTGGAAGATAAATTAGGCAAAACTCTTGAAGTCTTGGACGTAGGCAAGAACTTTCTGAACAGAACTCCAATTGCATGAGAAATAATAACAAGAATCAACAAGTGGAATTATACCAAATTAAAAGCTTCTCAAACTTTCTGCTCGTGGACACCTCCAAGGAATCATCATTAGTCTCTCTTCCAACTGCCATTGTGTCAAATCAGAGACTTGTGAGGAGCCCAAACAGTTGCGATAGCTCTTCATTGGAGGAATGAGCATTTGAAACAACCGATGAGCATCTGATAAACCATTTTGAGCAGTGGGGGACACTCACAGACTGTGTGGTAATGACAGATGCAAACATCAAGCTTTCCAGGGGCTTTCGGTTTGTCACTCATGCCACTGTGGAGGAGGTGGATGCAGCCATGAAAGCAAAGCCACATAAGGTGAATGGAAGAGTTGTGGAACCAAAGAAAGAAAAAGAGGTCTCAAGAGAACATTCTCAAAGTCCAGGTGCCCACTTAACAGTGAAGATCTTTGTTGGTGGTTTTAAAGAAGATACTGAATAACATCACCTATGAGATTATTTTGAGCAGTATGGAAAAACTGAAGTGACTGAAATCATGACTGACCAAGGCAGTGGAAAGAGGAAGGACTTTGCGTTTGTAACCTCTGAGGAACATGATTCTGTGGATGAGGCTGTCGTTCAGAAATACCATACTGTGTATGGTCACAACTGTGAAGTGAGGAAAGCCCTGTGGAATCGGGAGATGGCTAGTACTTTGTCTAGCCAAAGAGGTCAAAGTGCTTCTGGAAATTTTGGTGGTGGTCGTGGAGGTGGTTTTGGTGGCAATGACAGTTTTGATCATGGAGGAAACTTCAGTAGTTGAGGTGGCTTTGGTGGCAGTTGTGGTGGAGGTGGATATTTTGGCTGTGGGGATGGCTACAATGGATTCAGTAATGCTGGAAGCAGTTATAGAGGTTGTGGAAGCTACAATGAATTTGGCAATTGCAACAATCAGTCTTCAAATTTTGGACCCATGAAGGGAGGAAAATTTGGAGGCAGAAGTTCTGGGCGGTGGATGCCAATACTTTACCAAATCACGAAATCGCATCACTTTGGCGGTTCCAGCAGTGTTATGACAGTGGCAGAAGGTTTTAAATACTTCTAGGAAGCAAAGCTTAACAGGAGAGGAGAGCCAGAGAAGTGACAGGGAAGCTACAGGTTACAATATATTTGTGAACTCAACCAAGCACAGTGGTGACAAGGCCTAGCTGCTATGAAGAAGACATGTTTTAGACAATACTCATGTGTATGGGCAAAAAATCTGAGGACTGTATTTGTGACTAATTGTATAACAAGTTATTTTAGTTTCTGTTCTGTGGAAAGTGTAAAGCATTCCAACAAAGGGTTTTAATGTAAGCTTTTTTTTTGCGCCCATGCTGTTGATTGCTAAATGTAGTAGTCTGATCATGATGCTGAATAAATCTCTTTTAAAAAAAAACTTCTCAATGGCAAAGAAAATAACACAATAAAGAGACAACCTACAGAAGTGGGGAAAGATTTTTGCTAGCTATTCCTCATAGAAAGGACTAATATCTAGAATATATAAAGAATTTGAAACAATTAGACCTACCAAAATAAAAGACCCAATCAAAAAATGGGCAAGTGAAATGAATAAACACTTCTCAGAAGAAGTATAAATGACTAATAAATATATGAAAAACATGTTCAACATATCTGGCCTTTAGAGAAATGTAAATTGAAGCAGTAAGCCTTCTTCTTACATCAGAAAGAATGGCTGTCATCAAGCAATCAAATAATAAACGCTGGTGTGGCTGCACTGAATAAAGAACCCTTCTGCACTGTTGATAGGAATGTAAACTACGAAAACTACTCTGGAAGTCAGTCCGAAGATCTCTCAATGAACTAAAACTAGAAATTCCATTTGGCCCAGCTATTTCCCTTCTAGGTATCTTCCCAAAAGAAAGAAAAAAAATCATATAACAGTGATACATGCTCGCCAATGTTTACAGCAGCACAAATGATAACAGCTAAATCTGAGAACCAGCCTGTATGTCCATCAAAAGATGAATGGATAAAAAAATGTGGTATCTATACATAATAGAATGCTATTTGGCTATAAATAAGGACAGATTTGAGAGATTTGCAAGAAAATGGATATACCTAAGAAAACATAATTTTAAGTGAAATAAATCAGATACACAATCTTAAATACCCCATGGTAGCTCTCATTTGAGTAGAAAAAGCACAAATAAAGAGCAAAATATAAGATCATAGAAGGAAACAGTGAAATAGATCTTTCACAAACAGGAAGGGGTCCAAGTGACCGAGGCTAGGGCAGGGTGTGTAAAAAGATTTAAAATGTGTTATTTACATGTGCCAAATACCCACAATGAACCTCAACATATGTTGTAAACATGAGCTAATAATAATAATAATAATAATAATAGCATTAATAGCGAAAATGAGGAAAGAAGATGTAGAGATGGAGGGAGGGGAGTCGGTAGGGAGGGGAAAGGGAATAAAAAAGAATGAAGATGTGTTATGTACCTGTACTACTCTCTAAGATGAATGAAAACTTCACGTACTGCAAACAGGTACTAATAGAATAAAATCTAAAAGAAAAAAAAAAGCTGCCTGGTGAATTCACTTGCTTGTGAAAGATGATATGGTGCTGATGTATTACAGTACTGTTTTATCATTTCTCGCTTGCCCTATAGAAGTGTTCACGACTTCAGTTACACGCAAGGAAATATGTTTTACCCATCTAATGGGTGCTGTGTGGGTGTCAATGGAAAAGTTTAAAAATTACCAGCCTAGGGTACTGTTTCTCAAATTTTAATGTGTTTACAAATCATCTGGGGATTATGTTAAAATCTATATTGGTTTTACTAGTTTACATTCCTACCAACAATGTAGAAGGATTCTTTTGTCAGTGCAGTCACGCCAGCATTTGTTATTATTTGACTTCCTGATGACAGCCATTCTTTGCGGATCTACATTCAGGAGGTCTACAGTGAGGCCTAAACATTTATATTTCTAACAAGCACCAAAGTTATGTTGATATTGTTGGTCTGTGGGTAACACTAGGGGTATCAAGGGTAGAGGAGTGTAAGGAGACCTTGCCCACTCTGGAATTCCATGAGCTTTATGCATAAGCACTCTCTTCCCATCTTCCCTGTCCCCATTAGTTCAAGATCAGCTTCAGATATAGGGCTTTGATGAACCCACTGATGGATCCAAGTAAAAGGTTAGGATCTAGAAACACCACTGTCCCCGTCTGATGCCATATGCTAAGTCCAGTTGCTTGTACATAATGTATTTGCCAATAGTCTTGGCCTGGGTTTTATGAAACGACCTGCTCTTGGTTTTGGTTGAACTTATCACCATACCAAAATAGTGGGCAGGATTGGTAGCAAGATCCTCTTCTGGGATTCCATGGCATCAGAGTGGAGTAGTTTTCGATTCCATTTTCATTGGAGAGGCATGCCCATAAAGGCAGAGAAAGAGACACCACTGAGAAGAAAAGGTAATGAATTCATGTGAGAAAAACTCCCACAGCTTTTGGCATCAACACATCCACTTCATTTTACTTTTATGCTTTCATGAATAACTGCCTTCCACTTTGGCTAGTGAGCCCTTGTTGCTTGCCACTGTATACCAGGGCACAGTACCTAGCACAGAGCAGTGTTCAGTAAATATTTATCAAATGAAGGAATCAATCAAGCAACTAGAGCAAGTTTTCATAAAGGAGACTTTTTTGAGGGCATTCAACAGGAGGAGGAACAGAAGCAGCAGGAACCAGGGAGTAGGGCAGCGTGCACTCACTTGGTCCTAATTGTCTGAAGTGTCCCTGCCCTCGCTTTCCCCTTTGTTGTGTTCTATAATCACAACAGGATGCACCTGCTCTGACGTGGGAACTCTAGCTGAGTAGAGAGGAAAGCTGATACAAAGCCCCCGTTAATTAAAAGTATCTGTAGCTGGAATAGTTTTCTAGCTAACACAAATTGTCCTACGTCCTGATGGCTCTAAACTCTATAGGCTGAGAATATACATTGAACAGCCTTGGGATTATCAGTTAATCCTGGACCCAGCAAAGGAAACAAGATCTGTCCAAAGTCACCCACTCATCTGTTATTTACCCTGATGAAGCCAAAAATTAGACTGACAAGTGGCCAGGAGGTCAAGGAAATAAAGTACATTTTGTACATATTTGTTAATGAAAATAAAGTTCAAAGCTTTTTGACTCTAATTTGCTCTGGCCCCATGTTCCTTGGTCCTATCTGTCTCTGAATCTCTACCCAAGTAACAGCACCAATAGCTGGAACATTCATTATAATCTACTTAGTGGATTTTTACCAAGTTTTATGAACTCTAAGAATTTGCAAGTTTGAAAGAGGTTAATGATTAGACCAGTGAGATGGATTGGAGAGAAGAGGAGTGGGGGAAAAGTGGTGTAGCTCTTACCTCCGAGTCACCAAGATAACCCATCTGATGTCTCTGCTATGCCTATTAATTGGGACTCCTCCAGTCCCACTACACAGATGTGCCATGAGGTGATAAAAAGTACCTGACATGACCAACCAAAATCCATTCATTCTACAGCTGCTGAAACACATTGGAGTTGATCGCCATTTAACTTAAAAGAGAAATGTCTGTTGTCTCTTGGCCCCACTAAATGACGTAACCTTCAAACTGGACAGCCCTTGGGTCAAAAAGACTAGTGTCACTAGCAAAGCTTCTGTGAACTCTCAATTGAGAGATGAGTGCTCCCCTGTGACCAAAGTCTGAACTGCAGCACAGGGTGGATGTGGCTACCTTGTTTTCCAGGGGCAGCAGGGAAAGGGCAGATATTTAGAAGAGTTTTCGAGGAAGATCTAAATTCTGCTTCCAGTTTTACTAAATTTCTTTTTGAAAATTAGCAACTCTTTAGTAAAACTCTCGATAGAGTTCCATGTAGAGTTCCATGTGGGTCTATGTGCAACAAAGAGCAGCTATTAATGGCTCTTAATGATGAGAAAGTGGGTTGCTCAGAATATTACTTATTTAATGAAAAGCAATGGTCGTCTCACTGCAGCGAGGAGAGTGATGCTAAGTGGCCTCTTCATACGTACGCTTGTTTTAATGCTAGCCTTTGTCAGAACACACACTCGAGAGACTAAACAAAAAGGACTCATCCCTACCTGGTAACAGCCACTACAGAATGTACCCAGAAATTGCTTTCAGTCCATTTTCCCAATGCTCCATGGTGCTTCCAACTACTTCTCAACCTCTTTCTGCTTCTAAAGGTTGAAGACCACTGATCTAATGGAAATGGAGCAGAGAGTAATGAAGTCTAGCCACCCCTCAATCAAATCTCTACTGAGAAGCAGGATGATGTCAATGATAACATCAGTGTCCTCATTTGGAAAATGAAGGACCCAGACTCAAGGATCTGAAAGGCCAGTCCCTGAAACTCTGAGTTTCAGTGTTCCTCAACCCCCGTTCAGTCATAAATGGAAAGGTGGTGTTACTGAAGCACACCCTTGAAACATTTTGATGGGTTTGATTAAAAGCAAAATACATTTTGCTACCTTCTGGATTTCTTCAGCAGGCCAGAGTATGGGAATAACGCCTACCACTCTTTGTGCCTAAAAAGTATTTGAGAACTGCTACCTTTTCATTATCTTTCTACCAAAGTATTCATGTATTCATAATATAATGTTCCCCCATTTTGTGATGTGAAGAGCCTGTTTGCTGGGATTCTTTAGTTCATTCATGATATAACCAACAAGATGTAACAGAACTTGCTCTTCCTGGAATCAGGTCTACTTTTCCAATGTGGCGGCAGCAAACAAAACAACTCCTTTGCTCTCAAAACTGGAGAACCATGCGCTCCTGCGAACACCTTAACCACCCAATTCATGATCATGGTCCTTTCTCTTTTTGCTTCCAGCAGATTGCCTTTATTAGCTTCACTTTTTGTGACACTACGTTGCTACAAACATTACCATAAATAATATTTTAAAATACTGTAAAATAAAACAAACCTGTAATTCATATAAGACAAATGACAATAAGCAAATAAGCTCCTGGGGAATGACTGTAATAAATAAGGGAATGTATACTAAACCAAAAACCACAATGAGGCACCCTTCTTCTTTTGGAAAACTCTTATGTTGTTTGTAGGAACCCATTTGCACAAATAAGTCTGCCTATATTCTAGAAAAGCAGAAGTTCATATATTGAATTTACTCCTCTTTTGGGTTCCTCTGGAAGTGGATGAGATCTCTGTCTCAGTACTTATCAACCATCACAAGCCTGTGATTTTTTCAAGGCACTGCCCACTATTTTACTCATCTCAGTGTCCACATCTCCTGGCACAATGCCTAATCTATTAGGAGTTCAATAAATACATGTTGAATAAATGCACTGTTTATACATGCTATTCAACAAAAAAACAAAGAAAAATGACATCTACATTGCTTTCAAAGGAAACAGGTATAACCACCAGCTACTGGTGTCATATATTTGGTACAATATTTTTAGTGCTCAATTTGTATCAAAAATCATAAAGTGTTAATAACCTCACACCCAGTAAACTCACCTCTATGAATTTCTCCTAAGGCAATAATTCAAAAGACGAAAATGGATAGATGACCAAATGCATTTGTAACACTACAATGGGAGAAACGTTGAAAGAGCTTAGCATCTGACAATAGGGAAATCATTGTGTGAAGTATAATATATCAGGCTGATACAATAACAGGAATATATTGAAAATGCTAGATAAGAAATTGTGCAACCAGAAAGAATACTTAAGCGACATTGGAAAGTCTCAAAGGAGGAATTCAACATCATGTTTGTTACGATTACAACCAAATAAGTTAAGTAAGCATATAAATAAAGCTTGGAAGGAGATAAGGGAAATGAAAACAGTTGTGTTTAGTTGCCACAAGTTAAAAAAAACATTTTCTTTCAAAATGACCTTTAATGTGGTTATACCACTATTTTAATATTTTAAAGCTAAGTTATAAGTAGATGCTGTCATAAAAATAGATCGCATTGCTGAAATTCATCTGTAAGTCAGATGTCTGGTACACCAAATATTATCCATGGTGGTTATAGAATCTCAAAGTATTTCAAAATATCCTACTGTTGTTATAACTAAAGACTGTGCTTGCAATAGAAAAGTAGACTAAAACTACAGTGTTGCAATGAAATAAAGGAGACATTTTTACTTCTTTCAAATGCATATGGTACCAAAGGAAAAGCATGTTTCATTAAAGACAAGAAAGGTAGGCAGATAGTTTTGTAGAGATCCTAAAGGAATTTTAGAACTATTTCAATGACATCAGCAGATTAGGACATTGGCTTGTTGTATAACTATGAATTTCTCCTTGATTCAAATGCATCGCTTGATTGGGGTCATGATTTTTTTTGCTTTTGGAAACACAAATGATAGAAGTACAGAGGGGCATAGAAAAGACCTTTTCCCTTCTTACCTTGAAAAGCTACACTAAATATGTAGAAAGAAATGTTAAAAATTTAAAAGCAATGAAAGTCTGGCAAATGTGTTGGCAGTTACTGGGCTAAAATGTAAGCAAATGTTGCAACTCAGATTTAGCTAAGCATTACTAGTGCTACTGAACTCAGGGCATTTACTGAACCTGGGGGTTGCTGTGTGTCTTTGTGGCTTCCTGACAAGGTTGTGATAGAAGAGTAAGCTCACAGCTATCTGAGGTGGGGAGTATGATACTGATTATATGGTTACACTGTTCTGTGTAGTTAAAAAGAATGGGATAGATGCAAATATGGTGAATCTATCTAACAATCCATATATCATCTATCCATTTATCTATCTCAGGACAAGAATAAATGCAGTTAGTGTTCTAACATCTAATTGTTGTCTAAAAGTCCAGGAATATGACCAAAATATTTCTAAGTTAAGCATGTATGCTGTCATTTCAGAGTCAAACACGAAAATAATAGAAATAACATCTGTAACTTTCAGATGAATAGAGAGGAAAATTGAATGATAAATTAGATTAAATCCATCTAAAATAATTAGGAAAGAAGCACAGAACAAGTGGTACAAATAAATACAGAACAGCACAGAAGAATAGAAAGCACAAAATAATATGATAGTTATAAATCCAAATAGATATTTAATTGTATCAAATGTCAGTGGCCCAAAATTCCAGCTAATAAGAAAGACATTCGGACTAGTTTAGACCAAAAAACCAATGTTGTTTATAAGAGACGTATCAGAAAGGCAAAGATACAGAAAGACAAAAGTAAGAATATGGAACTAATACGTGCCTTGAACATGCTAAAGAAAAGGCATTCAGTGAAGCTAGATTACTATTGACTTTGAGGCAAAAAAGTGGAATTTCTGGAACACGTTTTCCAGAGCCCTTCACCTCAAAAACTGCAAGCTTACCTCCTCTTGTTTGTTTGCAATTAGTGTGGGGACCCAGCCTCCAGCCCACTGTGAAATCACTGTCAATAGGAGGGAACTCGTGAAAGCACAGCCAGCTTAGGAACTGCTGAGACAGAGGCTAGGCAGGGAAACAGCAGCAGCAGCAGCAGCAGCAGCACACCCCAACACAGCGGACAACGTCAACCATCAGTTACAGCTGTCAGTTACAGCCTCGGCACTAAGACTGAACTAAGGAGCACCCAGCATCAGCGTGGGCTGAGTGGGTTAAGAGACACTCAGTAGTTTCCTAATTGATTCAGATGATGGTCCGTGTGTGCCTGGGTGCTGGCTGAGATGCCACTTCCGAAGGAGGTGGTACTATTATGCTAATCCTTGCACAATGTCCCATGGGTCATAAAAGACCAGATACTTCATCTGCCACAGAGGAATGGTAGCAATTGGGGCAGACACGATGCCATGAAGTGGTTGGTATTATGGGAACAAATGAGGACTCTGTCTCTGGATAAAATCACCCTGGACTCTTGGGGAGAGGAAAGCCCTGCCTATATCATTTCTGTTTCTTTTTTGTGCTTATAGCCCATAATTGCTCAATTAGTTCCTTCATGAGCATGGTCTCCCCAAGTGTGAAGAGGGAAATGGACAGGTTTTTCTCAAGTCTCAACTGTTAGTCCGGGGAACGTGCCAAGATTACACCACACTTACTATCTTTTCAGCTCCAAACTTCCTCGCATAATAATTTTGACCCCACCCCAAGTCCATCCCTTCCAGCACTACTCTCTCGCCACAGCTCCAAGCAAGACTCAGGGCTTGGAAAAGTCACTGCTAAGCCGAGGCGAAGTGAGCAAAGCCTGAGGACCTGACCCAGACAGATCACTGTTAAAAAATCGCCTTGAGTGTGTTCCAGGTGTGCCCCTGCCAATAGTTAAGAACAGAGGTTGGGAAACAAGATTAACTTGATTTTAAATGTTACCATTATTATTTATATGACTTTCAGCAAACACTTAAGTTCTCCTGGAAAAAAAAATAGGACCTACCTTAGGGAGCAGTTCTAAGGATCAAACAAAGTAATCCATGTATGGTGTTTGGCATGGTGCCTGGTACAAATTAAGTGGTCAGTGAGTGTTAGCTCTTGTTATAATTACTGGCACGGGCAGGGGTGTAATTGAGGACAGTGGCTTTGGCAAAAAAAAAAAAAAAGTGGGAGGAAATGAAGCTATCTATCATTAGGGCCAGCATGTAGGTGCCTAATAAGCGTTGTCCTTTGAGTGACACTGGGTAATTTCATAGACCATAAATGGCCTAGAACATCTGCAGTTTTAAAAAGGAAAAAATATGTCCTACAAAGCCTTAGTTGTCAGCATTCAAAAGGTAAGTTTGGTTCCTTCCAGTCCCAAAAGTTTAACTGAGCAAAATTACTCTGACCGGGTATAAGCAAATCAGGACCCCAAATAGTTTAGAGTCACTATGGGTCAGCACCCTGGTCTGATGGCCCAGTGGTAGATGCAGAGGGATATGTACGGCGGGTCTCTGACCCAGTTCCATCTGCTCCCCTGTTAATCAGTGTGTTCATCTCACTTCCGCAAGAATCAATTACCAAGAGGGGAGGAAACCTGCAGGGATTTCACTGAAGGAAACACATGTGAGACAAAATCAGCTGAATAGGCTGCGTATGGCCTGAGTCTGCCATGTCAGATTAACCCCAAGAAGTCAAGAAGAGAGGTCTGACCTAGCAGAGGATTTCACAGCGCAGCAGCTGAGACTCTTGGTCAGTTGTGCTCTTTGGAGCTTGAGATGAGGCCACAAACACTATCTCGGCCACCACAGCCAGGGACGTAGAAAATAACTAAAACAAAATTATCATATTTGCAGAAGACACTGTGAGACAATGCTGCAAATCTCATCCCGCCGGGTTTTGAATGTGTGTGTTTTTCTCAAAGCTGAGTACATCCCAGAGCGCCTCACAAGCACACGTGACTTTCTCATTGCACCTCTCTCTTTAAGATCACTGTGGTTACAAAATCAAAGCTGTATTTTGACAGGTATAAGAAATTAAGTATAGGGGGAAACGTGACAGTATGAAAAGGAAAGGTATATTTTTTTTTTTTTGAGCCAGGGTCTCATTATGCAGTTCAGGCTGGCCATGTGCTCACTATGTAGTCCAGGCTGGTCTCTAACTTGCAAAGATCCTCTTGCCTCAGCCTCCCGAGTGCTGGGATTACAGGCATGCACCATCATGCCTGGTAGGTATATTTTTAATGTAAGAAAAATAGGTTCAAAACCCTGTACATAGAGAATAATTTCATTAAAAATTTTGCATAGGAAAATTATAGAAAAAGATAAATGTAAAAGCATTGACAGTGGTTGTAGTTAATGCTTTTTGGCATCTTTTTGTGCCTCTGTGGCTTCTATTTTTCCACAGTGAATCATCTCTGAGATAGTGCCAATGCTTTTGGTGCTGTCTTCTTCAAAATCCCCAGCACTTATGTAAGTATACTTCCCAAAGGCTGGGGGTGTGACCCTCACTGGCTTGGCCTTTCGGTGAAAGAATGAAATGACAAAATATTTTATCTCAAGATTCGTCACCCTTTCAACTATCTTCTTGGTTTTTATTTTTATTTTTTACTATTCTTTTTCATTTGTGTGGTACTCAAAATTAAACCCAGAGCCTTGTGCACTCTAGACAAGTGCTCTCTAACTGAGTCACATCCTCAGCCTAGACTTTCTGCCTCTTGAATTGCTTCCGACAATTGATAGCTGTTAATACTCTGCCAAGGCCATCATGCCTTGCTGGTGTCTGGATCCCTTATCTAACTTAACTTGAAGTTAGCACCCTAGTATTCCCTTTTGAACTTATTAGCAGTGACTATAGGCCCAGGGATGTAGCTCAGAGGCACAGCGCCTGCCTGGCAAGTGCAAGGTCCTGAGTTTGATTCCCTGTTCAAAAAAAAAAAAAAAAACATAGTGACTATATCAACACATTTCCCCTACCTCCTCTGTTTCCTAAAGACATTAAGAACAGCTAACATCAAATCGATGTCAGACATTATGCTGAATAGTTTCAATGTGTTGAGCCATTTCATTCTTTCAGTAACTTTGTATGTAGACTAGTATTACTGTTAGCGTATGTTTCAGCTGGGGAAATTGAGGCAACAGAGAGATGAATTCAGTGGGCCAAGCTCACCCAGTCACTGAGTGACAGGGACAGCATGCTGGCATTGAGGAAGCATCATCTGCTCTTTCTTGGTCCCGCCTCCTAATGGGTAGCTCTAACAGCTGCCACCTCTGGCCCACACCCAGGGGTCCGTGATCTATATGCAACTTTGCTTCAGGCAGGGCACCACAGGAGGTATCCAGCTGTGAATTTGTGCAAGTTTTCTAGACCCTCTGAGCCTTGGTTTAGCCGTATGTAAAGAAGACTAATTTTCCTTGGCAGTTTGAATGAAATAAGGCATAGGAGTCACGTAATGCCAATTTCTAGCACAGGAATAGCATTCATCGAAGAGGAAAGTGACAAATGGAAATGTGGAGACTTTTAAACATTCATTTTTAGAAATGAGAACAAGATTGTGCTCAGAATGGATTTACAGAGGTGGCAGCCTCTCCAGGCTTCGGGCATTTGAAATTTGAGAATGAAGGGACTACATGACCAAGAACTCCAGGGTGCTGTGGAAGTATAAAGGAGCCTCCACAAAGGAGGAGACCTGGGGAAAGGGCCCTGGAGAACTCCTGGGATGAGGCAATGTTCATACTGAATTGTGGATGGGAAAGAGGGGTGACTGGAAAGGGGTCAGGACATTACAGACACAGAAAATCACATGTCTCTGGGTAAAGGCCCAGAGACGACAATGACATTTTCTTCTTCCTCTCTATCTTTGGAGTATTTGGTATGTGACAGACCCTGATTTAGTTACTTTCTGTCTCTGAAACACAATCCTGGACACCCATAACTTGAAAGAGGAGAGGTTTATTTTGGCTCACAGTTTGTAGAGGTTTCTGTTCATAGTAGGATGGCTCCAAGGTGGGACAGCATGGCAGAGGGGTACAGCAGAAGAGAATTGCTCATGGCATGGTGGCAGGGGAAGCAGAGAGGGATCAAGGGAGAAGGGAGATAGACTCTTGTAGGCCACGCCCTCAGTGATTCACCCCCTCCAATCAGACTTCACCTCCCAGCTTCACATTTAGCTAGGAACTCACCTGTGGACTAATCCATTGATGAGCATTACATCTCCATGATCTAATTCCCTCCCCAAAGCCTCGCTTATGAGCACATGAGGCTTCAGGGGAGCATCTAGCTAGAGGCCATTATTGACACTGTAATAGGTGCTCTCTGTATGTTATTCCAAATCTCAACATAAATCTGTAAGGCTGGTATTATTGTGTCCTTTTTCCAGATGAGCAAAGCGAGACTGTGAGAGGTTCACTAGAGCCATGAGAGTAAACGTGCTGAACTGAGGAGTCCATGCATGCTTCCTCCAAAGCCCAAACTCATTGTGCTACAGGGCAACATATGTAGCCACAGTGAGTTTGGGGAAGTGTGAACTGTCCGGTGCAGCTGAGGCATGTCAGGAAGATGAGGGAGAAACTATACTGGAAGAATGAGTGGACAGCAAGTCCCACAAGGCTCTGAAGGTCGTGCTCGGACAATTGGATGATATCCAGAGGAAATGGAGGAAATTCGGAAGTGCTTATGTGGGGAGTGACGTGATAGGTTCTGTATTAGAGAAAAATCTCTGGGCAGCAGCATGGGGAAGGGATTGGACCAAGCCTGGAATGTAGAGAGGCCAGCTGGGGAGACATTGCAGCAACTCCACGAAGAAGCCTGAGAGCAAGGGGTATAAACTATTAAAGTAGCTGCTACTTTGGTGAATAGGTTTGTCAGAAAGAGGTCAAAAGTCTGAGCCATTGTTTCCAGAATTGTCACAAAGAGTCTGTTGCTTCCTTTTTCCTTCCTCCTCCCTCGCCCCTATTCCTAAGGATGATTATAGACTCCAAATGCTGGGAGCTGTCTAGGAAGGAAATCATGTAGCCATTGAAAGCTGGTACCCATTTTGGAGTGCACGCCCTGGCAATATTGTGATAAAAAGGAAAGCTGGGAGTGTGTAAAATGGTAGGACAGAGTAGTACAGTAGTGGTAGCAAGCAGTACTTCTGCCAGTGACATCAATGAAGTCATGTTGCCTTTCTAACTAGGGAACAGAGAACAGGCCCTGGTATCTTACTCAGATACCTGGTAAGTATTGAGGAGCCTCAGGGAACAGAGTGATCCACATTACTAGGAGAGTGGTATATTCTGGCACTTTGATTCCACATGAGCTATTTAACGCTGCAAATTTTACAAGCTACAGAGAGAAGGGGAGAAAGCTCCCTAAATGGGGACATTGATAGCACCGCTCCTATTAGCTTGTCAGATGATCTCAACAGGAGGGAAGTTCCTTTCTCTAGGCCTCTAATTCTCACTCACATGCGAGGCGGCAAAACATTGTCATTAAGAGATTGAACTCCATTACCAGACTTCCTGGGTTCAAATCCCACACCACCATTCATTAATTATGTGGGCTGGGGCACATTATTTCATCTCCCCATGTCTGTACTTCCCCATCTATAAAATGAGGGAAATGTGTGAGAAGCCCAAAGTACAAATGTTTTAAAAAGCAGTACAAAAAGCAGATGATAGGAAACAGAGAGGTAGACCTTATGCAAATGGAGAGGGGATCTCGGGAGGGAGCCATGGCGCAGGGTGGGTGGGGGAAGGGGAGGTAAAAAGGATTCAGATGTGAGAGGTATATGTACCAGCTCCTCATGACAAATGTATTCATTTTGTATTGCAAACATGTACTGATAAGAATGATGAAATGACTTCAAATCTGTAAGGACTTCGAGCTGTACCTTGCCTAGTATGATATAAATGTTTGCCATTGTTATTACTCAGGCAGTGAAGCAGATGGAACAGATGTTCTGAAGTATTTCCAAGGTTCTTTTTCCCTACTCGATATCCTGAACTTCTCCCTGATTCTGGCTCGTTCCTCCCTACAGTCCACCCATACTCTCTTAACTACAGCCTCTGGCTCCTTGGGCATCACTTAGAGTGTCTCCCTCACTGAAATGCCTGCTCCCCTCAATTCCAGTGCAGAGGCTTTCTCCATAGAGCCCCAAAATCCTAACCATTCTTCTAGAACTGAATGATTTGTGGCATGCATTCTAATACCTCTTCAACTTTGTCATGAATACATCTCTTACCTTCTCTATTTCATGGTTAGATCTCAGGGATGAATGTTTTCCGTTTGTTAGCTCCACACAGCAAGCCCATAAAAAAAGTGGTCTCAAAAGCAAAGTTTGACTTCTCCCAGCACTGTTTCTCTGTACAAACGGCTATGAGTACCGGCAGACATGGTAGTCATCTACCTGGTCCAATTGGACATGACCAAGAAAACATTCTTGGCCAAAATATTACTGGTGATCCACCATCAGTAATTCACATCTATGTTTCTAGGCTTTTTCACTTCTCTATACCTCTTGCTAAAAACTACAAATACTTGTGGAATCCTTACAAGAGCAGGTTGGGAATGTATAGACTGGCAGTAGGAAAAGCGTATAACTGGAGCTATGTGCTCTAGCTTTAATTCCTGGATCTTCCTCTAGCTCTCTAGTAGAACTTTTTGTGAATCACAACCTCTGTGTTTCTGTCTATATGAAGAAATTTTATAATATGCAATTTCCAGGATCCTTTCCCTCCACAGAAGCTTTAACCTTCTATGATTCTATGAATGAATTGAATTGTGAAAATTCAGGCATGCTTCAGGCTGCTATGAAAATATTTCCTGCTTGACATCCCTCTAGTACGCCCTGAGGTTGTTGATTGCTGTGGCTATCTCAGAAATCAATCCTGAAAGCATTTATTAGGAACTTTAAAGAGGTTCACATTCTTCAACCCAATACTTTAATTTCCATGAAATCATTCAAAATATAGTGCTTTATGCATAAGGCCTTTAAATATGGGGATATTTCTAATAATGAAAACAAAATTGCCTAAAAACCAAAAAGGCTAAGTAAACTATACATTTCACCCAATTGATGACTATGTAGCTTTTTTTAAAAAATAAAAAAATATATAGACATGCTATAAAGGTAAAACTTTTTAAATGTACCAAATTGCCAATATCTCAAAACCTATAAAACAAACAAGAAAAATTATACATAAAAGAAAAATGGAGAGGACATACAACAAAATGGTGTAACTAGGTGCAAAAATCTTCCCAAATACTAAAATGAGCATATTTTTGTACTAGAGACAATACAGTTTATTTAAAATAATCTATTGAATGGAATCTAGGGTGACTTAAATTATAAATAGATACTCATTTCTCAGACAGTAAAATATACTTCCCCCAAATTATCTCAGATACTAGAACGCCCCAACTCCATTCCTAGTGAAGAGGACCCCAAGAAGTGGCCAGTGCTGCTGACTTGGGGAAAGTCACTTAACCTCTCTGAACTTCCATTTACTCCAACTACAAAATAGGGATTAACTCCATAATACAGTTTAACACAAAGCCTGGCCTGTAATAAGTACCTAATTAGGTTGGGCATTATCAGACATAATAATCATTATGCACCCCTTCTAATTCTGAAAGGAAGCAAACACAAGTAGAGCAAATTTCCAGCAAGAAGTGTTTTGCTTCTCATCTGCCAAAATATGAAGACAGTATGCTTGCATTCACAATGCGACTTAACTTTTACATTTCCCTAACATTGAGGAAAACAGCCATGACACAAATGAAAGGAGAAACACAACAGCAAGAGCCAGAGGACAGACCTCGCATGTACTTATTTTAAAAGACACAATGTACTATGCAGAGAAAAGAACATGGGGTTTATAATGCTGGAGGTTAGTTATTTAAACTCTAGATGCCAAGCTCCACCGTGGGATAAGAAGGGGCCTCTTTCTGGCATTAGCCCCCTCTCCCAGCACTACTTCCCATAGCAAACAATTACAGTCCTTAGCATGAATGCATTGTAATGACTCTACCTATGTGAACATTCAGGAGGCGGATTTACTTCTTAATGCCTTTCTCTTGCCCACAAAAGATTTGTAACAACTACATTTAAAGATTAAATGGGTAACAGGCACAGTGGCACATACCTATAATTTTAGCTACTTAGGAGGCTGAGGCAGGAGGACCATTTGATCCCAGGAGTTCAAGACCAGACTGGGCAACACAGCAAGACTCTGTCCCCCCAGAAATAAAGAGAACCAAAGCAAGGAATAAGATCCTGCTAGCAACAAATGCATAGGAAAATATCATACAGTGTGCTGAGGGGAAAGAAAATAGTGTGGGTTTTTGTATAGGAAGGTAGTTAATATGATGCTAAAGTGAAAGGAAACTTTAATGTGTGCACACACACATATCACAAATTATAGGAAGCAACGTCTATCTCCATTTGCATAGAATTGTACCAAACAATGTCCCTTGATAGTGACCTTCAAAACTGTCTCATAGGACTTTTGTCTTAAATTGTGTAAAGAATCATCTAGATTCTTTGAAGAACAACTGCACCATTTGTGGAGATTCTTAGAAGCCCAAGTTCCTGAAGATTCTTGAAAAAGAACAAGGATAAATATTTTTTCAACAAATTCAAAGAGATGAAAGAGGTTAAGTAAATTCAATTTTACTCACAAGACAAACTTTTTAAATTCCACAGTCAAAATTCTGTAAAATGGTCAGAACATCACAGGGTAGTAAATAACAATAAGCCCCAAGTTATGAAAAAAAAATCATGCTGATCCAATATAATTTTCATTGGTAACAAATGACAAGCCTAATGGATTTTAGGGTAGCAAGTGCCATAATATTATTGACCTTAGAAAAGTTTCTCATTGTGCTCTTAGCCATGACCTCCTCAGTAAGAGGCTTGAAAAACATAAGACCAGACACAACTGGCTGGAGTGCATGATATTGACAAAGAAGTTTTTTTTTTTTTTTTTGCGGCACCGGTGATTGAACTCACAACCTCGCGTCTGCCAGGGCAGGTGCTTAAGGCACTGAGCCAAACTCCCGGCCCTGGTTTTTTGAGGCAGGGTCGCATTATGTAGCTCAGGCCCGCCTTGCGCTCGCGTTGTAGCCCAAGCCGGCCTCCAACTCACAACGCTCCGCCTACCTCAGCCTCCGGAGTGCTGGGATTAAAGGCGTGCGCCACCACGCCCGGCGACAAAGAAGTTTTTGATAGTTCTGTGAGAACCGGAGGCAGGGAACTGACCTAAGGCTGACGCTTTAATATTTTCATCAATGCTTCAGTTGATGGAAGACAAAATATGTCTGTTAATTACAAGAAAGTAAAGGAATGAGTATTTTTAATGGAGAGATAAGAGACTTCAAGGTAGATGGCAACTGTTTTATCCCCCACCTCTTACAGCAAAAGGCAGTGGCTGGAGGAGAGTACAGGAAGGAAAGGCAGAGAAAGCCAAGACTCCTCTTTGACACACACTACGTCCTAGGGTAACACAAAATGAGGTCAAAGAGTTAAGGAGAGGAGAGCAAATAATCGATGGGTGTCTCACAAGAAGAGTTAAGTATAGATGCACACATCAGGGGAGCTAGTGAAGAAGGCTGGAAAGCCATTTACAAATGGAACTGCAGGTCAGAATCTGAGGGTGATGTGTGACTCGTAATCTGTACCCTCATTGGAAAAATGTACTCCAGGCCGCAAACTGCCAAACATGCCTTAGGAATGCGTTTAAGGTAATCAGTAAGGAAGGTGAAGCAAGCAGTTAAAATGGATAGCATCCATCAGGACTCCTTTTTCCCTTTTGAAGGTCAATAGTTAAGGGGCTGAATGTGGACAGAGCGTTGATGCACTGGCAGCCTGATACAGAGGAGACTCAGTAACCAAAAGCATGAAAGGAAATGCAGGGTAATGAAGAAAATGTATTCAACCAGACCAAAACTATGATAGATGGTCCCCAGGTGGTCACCAGGGCAATGCGGGGCAATTCTATGAATCTGGAAATGGATTCTGTCATTAGGAGTCCTATAAGAAAGCAGAAGAGGAAGAAAAAGAGGCAGGCTTGGTGGTGGTGTGAAATTCTCTGAGCCCAGGAAAGCAAATTGGAATGCTTTTACCAAAGTCCCAATCCAGCCCACATGAAGCTCTAATGACAAGTACTAAAAGAACATGATAGTGACTATGTGTGACTTGGAAAGCCCAAAAATGAGAGATGACAAAAAAAGTGAAGAGCAAGACATTCTTCAATTTGTTTAGGCAATGAAGGGAGCTGCAGGAAAGAAAGACATGATTTTCTAGCCATGCCTCCTGCTCCCCACCCAGCCTCTCACATCGTGCCTTGGTGAGCAGATGCCAGGCAGGACGATCTTGTAATGAAATTGAATTGTGTGGGCCTGAAAAACACAAACTTCAGGGGTATTAGGAGCACATAGTAGTTAATCTTCATCTCACGCAGGTCTTGGCTTTTGGATTTATTGTCGAGGATTATTTGGACACCTGTGGCAATTTGAGAAGAGAAATTACAGCTTTGATCGTCTTAGTAATACCTTTTAAAATACATTTATTTATAAATTCCATAATACTTTAATATCTGCTCATTATTGCAGTACAGAGAAATGTATTTAAAGGGAAATATGGCAATGTTCCTTCACATCAACAATCCTTCCATAGAGCTAGAGCTAATTAATATTATTAGTTTGCCACATATCCTACCAGGTGTATTCCTATATAATCACACACACACACACACACACACACACACACACACACAGCTCTTCAACTAGATACACTCAGGATCTGCCCATGTCCGTACATGTAGTCCTGTCTTATTTTAACAACCATAAATATCTTATATATTTTAACAACTTTTAACAAGTGCATATTCTCTGGCATGGCTACAACCAGTTTATTTATTATTGGCCTACCTGATGAGCAGTTATATTGACTCTATTTTTGTAACACAAACAATGCCTTGATAAATATCTTTGTATACCAACATATGAGTATACATTGAGTAATTTGTACAGGACAGAAAATATTCCTGGAAGTCTAATTTCTAAGCATACACATTGAAATTTTTTTATAAAAGCTGCCAAATTCCTATCCAAAATTGCTATTCTAATTCACCCTCTGAGGTATATGAGAATATTTTCCTTCACCATCAACTCTGAGTTTCATCTTTTGTGCTTTTTATTTATTTATTTATTTTGCTAACCCGAAAGGCGAAAGAAAGCACAATGCTTTTGATTGGATCTGCATTTCCCCATTATCAACGCCTAGGGATTATTCCATATCAGGCAGTAAGATTGAGCACCTTTTCAAACGTTAATTGGCCATTTTGATTTTTCTGTGAGTTGCCTGTTTAATCAGTTTTATTTATTTGGTTAGTGGGTTGCCTTTTTCATATTGGTGTATACGACTTCTTTCTATCTGAGGGATATTAACCCTTTGTCATATATGGTACAGCTATTTTCTTATAGTCAGTTGCTTGGCTTTTTTCTATTGTAACATATTAAAACCGTCTTTAGGAGTTTTTCCTGTTACTCTTCACATACATTCCCCAGTGTCACCATTTCCCTCTCCAACTGCAGAAATCCTACCACCTGGACCCTTTCAATCTTCCCTTTATTTTGTTGCCAAGCTGAACCTTAGCTCAGCCACGCAGTCCTGTTTTTCCTACCATTCTCTTCCTATCCGTCCTGAGGGCTGAGAAGAGGTCTGGTGGTCAAGGTGCGACCTCCCTGTTCCTCAATGCTGCCCCAACAACACCCTTCCCGAAAGCCTGCAACACGCCTACTGGCCCGCCTTGTCTCTGCTCCCCACACACCTGCCTCGCCGACAAGCCACCACCACTGTGCTCACTAGCTTCGCTAGCATGTGCATGCTGCTTCCAGTCACCCGGCCTCTGAGTCCTTCCTCTTCTCCGATGACCTTATTCTGACTTCAGCTGTTCACTCCTAGGTCACATGCTACACCTTGACATTGTGACTGCTCCCTCTGTGACCTCAATTCCCAGTATTCCACTGGGACCCCTACCTTCCCGCCCCAGCCTGATACCCTGACTGCAGCGAGGCTAAACACCATGAGAACATAACAACCTACTAGCTCTACTACCTTTGAAAAAATTTTAAACAGATGATTAGCTGGGCTTAGAGCGTAGGCCTGTAATCCCAGCATTCTGGAAGGCTGAGGCAGCAGGATCACAAATTTAAACCCAGGGTGGGCAAATTAGTCTTATTGAAACTCTGCAGAAAGAAAGAAAGAACGAAAGAAAAGAAAAGAAAGAGAGAGAGAAAGGAAGAAAGAAAGAAGGAAAGAAAGAAAAGAGAGAGAGAGAGAAAGGAAGGAAGGAAGAAGAAACAAGAGAGAGAGAGAGACAGAGAGAGAGAGAGAGAGAGAGAGAGAGAGAGAGAGAGAGACAGAGAGAAAGGGTTGGGAATGTGGCTCAATGCAAAAGCCCTGAGTTCAATTCCCAGTACTGAAAAAAAATTAGATCACGAAGTTTTATTTTTAAATAGAATAAAATTTATGGTGTTTCATACATATAACTACTTTTCCTGACCACTCAGTAAATCAATGGCAAATCAGGATTTTCCTGTTACGTTGCACATTCTTTTCTAAACCACTTAAAGTTAGCTTGCAGTTACTTTGATATTGTTTTTTTATGAAATTTTAGCCAGGTCCCACAAACTTTTCTACCCCCTTTAAGCTCAAAGCAGACAATGCACCCGAGATTACTTGAACCGAAACCTTTAATCCATTTTTGGACTGGTGTGTCTTCACCACTTTGTACAGGATTTAAGTGGCATAAAATAAATGAGCCTCATAATCCCAGCTTCAAGAGAATGTCCGTGGTTAGAGGAATAAGAAACTTCTGTGTCCCATTCCACCCCAAAGCCCACTGAACATGTCCAGCTGGAACCGAATCTGTTGGCTAAAAAGTGCCGACATGCGCCACAGTTTAATAGCTTGCTGTATAAGTGACAAAGCAAAGAGCTCATAATTAGCTGACATTTACAGATTGCATACTGGGGACACCTCACCAGGATTTCGAAGCCAAATGTGGGTGTAAATAGATTTCCTTCATTCTCAAACACTGTGGATGATATTTGGCAAAACATTCAAATTCCCTGGCTCCCTTCCACATTTGCTATTTTCACAATGCTTAAGTCCCATATGGAAAAGCAAGAACGTTGAATATTTAGAGGGTCTTGATTACTTCCCTGGAGGGCACGCCATACACACGATCACTGCTCCATCTGGTGGCCATATCTGTGAACTGCAAGGTTCTGCTAGCTGGCAGTCTGCCAAGATTCTTTCTCTCTGCTGAAGTTTGCAAAGACTCCATGACAATTTTGTCTTTTTTTTTTTTTATAGGTACGAAATTTGAAAGAGAAAGGCTGTCATAAGACTTATGCACTGTATCCTAACCTGTCACTCGGGGTGTGTGCCTGTGTGCCCATAGGTACGCATGCACAGGCTCTGCCTCAGCTAGCGTCGAAGACTAAACTGGAAATACTGAAATCCAAATAAATGGTTTTCTAAAATAGATACTCCAAACTATGACAGCCGTTCCTCGTTTAACGACCCGCCTGTTTAAAGTTCGAACTTACCATGAAGGCGTGCTTTTTGGACTTTCGATTTTTTTTTTTGTACAGTTCTGTGCATCTTGTTTAGAGCCTCAGTGTCTTTTTCGTACAGTACACCTTGTTTACACAGTACTGTAGTTTTTTCTGATTGTACTGTACAGTACAATACTGTAGCTTTATGTTCTGTTATACATTACAGTACTGCATGGAAGAGTTATGCAAATAAAAAACAAGTTCATCAAGTTGAACTTTTCTTTGATCATTTCTTTGTTCTGAATATTGTAATGTACATACTAATTCACTTAGTTGCAGGAATGGAACCTGGTTGTTAAATGAGGGAGCTGAGTCGGTTAAACAAGTATAATATACTCAGGAGGTCACTGGCTTCTACTATACCAGTACAATAAACATCTGTTAACTTGCAAGCTCCAAAGACTGAGGGCTGAGTCTAGACCATGGTGTTGGCTTTGTAATATGTCAGATTGTCTGGGCTGAACTACATTTCCCAGGATTCCCTTTCCTTTATGTTTTGATTAAAATGGTCACAAGAGGTTCTTGAGGGTGATCTGCAGGGCAGAAGGGAAGCGGCAAACATTTTGCCACTCGTGTACCTGGTCACTTCTCTGCTAGTTCATCTTTCTGGTGTGGGGACATAGCTGGGCCTGTGGCTGCTCCATCTCTCCTGTATTCTTCAACTGCTCCGATTTCTGAGCCAAGTATGTGGGTTTAGCTCAGTGACAAAGCGTTTTGTCCTCTGCTGATACTCATGACATCAGAGTCAAGGCAGTAAGTGTTAAAGTGGGTTTCCAGCCATCCTGATGGTTTTGACCGTGTTCTTGCTTTTCCTTACTATCCATCCATCTTCCCCCTTTCCCATTGTGAACTCCAAACCTCAGCATCAGACACCGAAAAACTAACCACGTCCTACGTTTGCACATCAAATGCCTGAAAGAAATCTCTTCATAGATAGATACACATCTGTGTGGTTCCTCTCCTTTCACTCAACCCCTGACGGATGCAGCCACATTACGGACAGACCTCACACAGAGCAAGTCCACCACACCATGAGCTGCTCTTCAACTTAGTGGAGCTTTTCCAAAAATATAGTCCAGTGAAGATGGCTCAGACAAATGTGCCCACAGGAAAAACTTAACCCAAACACACATCTCCAGTGTCTACTATGGGCAAGTCAATATTGGGCGACATAATATCCAAAGGGCATACTCTTACCCTAAAGAATATATTCATAGTTCAATGAGGGAGATCAGGCAGGCACACAAAAAATAAAATTTAAGATGATATGTGATAAGCTTTTAAGATAAGTTTAAATTGCTGTGAGATTGTCTTCCTAAGGATCTAATATATAACTGTACAGAAATGACCACAAATACCCTACCTCATAACCTCCGAGGATACACCTGCCGCTCTCCGGTTTTTCAGAGAATATGCAAACCAGATGGGACAGCCTCCTCACTCGTCACATAACAGGCTGTTTATTGCTGGAAGAGAGCTTGGCGGAAGGAGTTACTAAGTTGAAGGCTGTGCAAGGCCTAGTGCCAGGATGCTGGGTCACCTGTACTGAGGCCTCTTAGGAAACGGTCCAAGTGGATGAGTCAGGACATCCCCTTCTCAAAGTGCCTGTCATGACCTCAAACAGGGTCAGCTGAAGGACTAGTGTGAGGAGCCCTGATAGGCCAGGACGGCCCGTGGAGGAGAACCCAAAGCAGAAAACAGAGCGATCAGGGCTGATTAACTCCAGCAGTATTCCTTTACAAGCCCATCACTCATTCATCAATTCATTCAACAAACATGTGCTGAGCACCTGAAATGTGCTTCCTCTCTCTCTCCTGATGCCATGGCTATCTCCTTTTCATCTTTTGTGTCTCCTTTTAAAGGTTACCTCCTGGAGCTCCTTCTTGAGTCACCCTAAATATGTCCTCTCTGTTACCCTTTGTTACTTTGCTCTGTGCATTTCCTGGAGGGGTTAACTGGGGTGGGGGGAGAGTGCGCACGTGCGTGCGCATGACTGGGTGGGGGAACAAGCAACGCTAATAGAGAAGAGCAGAGTGAGAGGACAGGACTAGCTCATAAGACAAAGAGCAGCTGTTTGCAATGTTCAGAGGTGAAGCAGTGCGGGTTGAGAGTGTGATGGGAGGTCTCCAAAAGTTCCTCTTGGTGGGGGCTTCAAATAAAATGCAGAGAACAGTACTATTACTGAAGATGATCTTAGGTTTCCGAGCAAAAGGTGGGACGTGTAGCCGTTGTGATTGTTGTGGAGAACGCAGAGCACGGAGTTGGTGCATGAGTCTCAAGTCTTGGAGGCTCTGTTAGATGCATGACGGATTCTCAGGACAGAGCTTAACAAACCATCTAATCTGTGGAATAGGGATCCCTGGTATTGTTGAGGATAAACATTGTCATTATCCTTATCCAAAACAAAACAGAGAGGTCTGCCAACGCTACACAGATGTTACTCTGTCCAAAAAAATGCTCAGTATGTACAAAATACAGCACAGAACCCCATGAGGAAAGAGTTAGAGAAAAATACAAATAGAAAATGTAGAAATCTACTTTTTGCAGAGATTTTAAGTAGGAGCATTTCTTTTTATTTATAGTGAATTCAAGTATGGGGTAACCTATCAGAATACAATGCATGGAGGAAAGGATGTAAAACATTTTCAAGAAAAACAGTGTAGGTGTTTCATTAAAATGTACTGAATGAATAAATCATATCAGTCAAAATAATAATCAATTGCTCTGGTGGTAGAAATATGTGCCTCTAGTAGTCAATCAAATTGCCAAGTACCAGAAATATGTTCAAAAATGCTTTAAATGTTCTCTGACTCCTTGAATCATTACCACAAATCTATAGGATAAAATGATTGCAACTCAAATCCTAGAAATGGAGAAAGTAAGGATCAGAGAGATGAAGTTATTTGTCCTAGGTCACACAGCTCAGAGAGGGTAGAATGAGGAAAAATTGGCTCTGGAGACTGTGCCTAGGACCATTTCACTATTGTAGCAAAAATTCCAAAAGAAGACTCTGAGTTTGATTGAAGGTCAAAAATAGGCCATTCAACAGAAAGCACAAAAGAAAAGAAAAGTATAATTGCTGAAACTCTTTTATTGAACATTAGGGCAATGCTGTGGGTACACATCACACTCAGAGAGACCTGGGATTGAGTCTCAGCTCCGCTACTAATTCCCTGCCACTTGCCCTCTCTGGACTTTAAGATAAACCTGGGGTGCTGTGCACCACAAATTATAAATTGAGGCTAGGGACTGTTCGAGGCTGTGCTGGCCTTGCCTTGTGGGTCAGTTGGGGTGTGGAAACTCCCCTTTTCTCCTGGCTATGGCTGAGGCCTCAGTGGTCCATCTTGCTGTGGCACTCGCAGGGCAGGATGAGATCTGCTGAGGACAATACAGGGAGGGCAAGGACCCAGGAGTGGGGAAGGATCTTAACTTGTTTGTTCTACTATCTCATTGCTGTTCCAGGAAAAATACCCTCCCCCTTCCCCCATGCTTCTCACTGGCAAAATAAATGTGGGCCAGCCTAAGAGATATTTGTCTTTTCCCAACCTGAGGTTCTGACCTCCCAGCCAACCTTTTATGTATATTGTCTCTGTCTTTTATTTCATCATTCTCTGTACCCCTCATACTGGCAGTTGGGGGTATTGGCCAGGACACTGGCACTGGGGAATGGGGTAAGGGGATTGAAAGTGGAACATGGTTTTGTCTGATGGTGTTAAAACTGAGAAATGTTTCAAACATGCTTCCCTTTCAGATGATGTCAAAAGAATTTTTAATGCTCTCCATGTATCTTGCCAACTAAGTGTAGACCGCGTATTCGCTCTTCAGCACACAGAGGCACAGCGTGTAGATTGTGTTTAGTGACAGTCTGTAAAAAGAACTGCAACATGGAAAGCACAGTGGGCCCAGTTCAGACCACAGACACCAAAACCATTTTGTTGAAGAACACAAAAACTCTCAAGCACCCTAGAGTTGACCCAGGAATTTTAACGATGGAAAGCAAAGCACAGAAATGCAGAGCAAATATCCTCACACCAAAGGCCGAGTTTTCTACTTCCATTTAGCAGAATTTGAGGACTATTTCAGGGTCCAGTAACACTAGATTCAAAGGTGAGGGATAGCAGGCTGGACAAAGGTACCAAGAAATTCCCTCCAGAGAGCATGAACTATGTTCCTGCTGGAGGAAGGACAAGTGCTACGCAGGGTACAGTCCATGGGAATTTTCCTGAGGAAAGCCAGGTATTTTGTGAGTGTTTCTAATTGGAAAGTAACCCACTGTTAATTACCGAAACTGCCAGGACTGATTTGCTAACTTGGCTGTATCCAGAGCTCAGAGTCCTCCACCTCCAGGTGCTGTTCTAGAGGAAGCGTCTGTTCTAGAAGAGAACTCCAGATGGGGCAGGGCAAAGGCCTGGGTGTCAACAGACTGGGATGTGAAAGCCAGGTTTGCCACTTATAAATTGTGTGGTCTGGCACGTGTCTCTCAGAACTTCAGTTTACTTCCCATTACAAAACGTACCTGTCTCTTTGGAAAAATAAAATAAAGCTTCTTCTAGAGATCCATCCATATGGAACACTTACAGATGATGTCGGGGGGAGGTTGCTTCAATATATTATAGACTAGAGGGGAATTTAAATAAGGACAAAGAGTAAATGACATCAGTCAAGTGCTGCCATTACTGTAGCTCAATAGTAGAGAAAAGGAGGTTTGTCCTTCTACTTTTATACAGGTTTGAGTCTTCCCATAATAAAATGCTTTAAATAATGAACAAAGTGAATAGATCGAGTTCTGGATTTAGAACTATGTTGGATCTTAAAGTCAAGGGCAAGTTAATTAAGCTCTCCTGAGTGTCAGCATAATCTTCTGCAAGATGTGGGAAATAATTATTCCTGCCTCACAGGATGGCTGTTAAGATTAGAGGAGGTTATGTGTCTAAAGGACTTAGCATAGTGTCTCAGCTAGAATGCAATTTCAATACATATTAACTGCTGCCACCACCATTATTATTATTATGTGAAAGGCCAAGAGGACCAAGCACGCAGTCATTGTTTAACAACTGATGTCGATCCTCAGGAGCAGCGGCAGTGGCTGCATCAGAGCTGGTCAGGATGCAGTTCCACTGAACTCCTGTGTGGCTGGGACATGGGTAGATCTGGGCACCCAGGTCTCCTAGCTGAATAAGAACCCTGCTTCCCTTAGTGGAGTGGAGCTGTGATAATGATCTCCAGCCCCTCAAGTTTCAGAAGTTTCTATCCATGATTAGCAGCTTCAAGCTGAAGTGCCACACCCTTCCCCCTTCCTCCACAGAGCTTCTGTAAGCCAGAGACAGATGGAGATTTAAAAAGGCAGTGGCTCCACCAGGAGGATTCATTCATAAAGGCATAGAGCAGGATTCTTGGTCCTGGGACGGGGACATGGGTGGGAACCATTTTCTTGACAAGAATTCTCTGAGCTGCCCTCTCATCTTCCTGCTCCGTGGCCCCTATCTCACAGCAAAGTGCTCAACATAGGTTTAGTAAACGAGACCAAAATCCATATTCTAGAAGTTGTGCACTTGGTCAGCAAGGCAGAGCTGATTAAACAAATGGCTCCAGACTCAGGCTGGGCTTGCTCCCAGAGCCTGGACTGGCCTAGCTACCAGGTGTGAGACATGGTGGGCAAGCTGTGGAAATCTAGCAAAAAATGAGAATGGAGCTTCCACTGTGACTCGAGTGACCCCTTAGTCTCCAGCCCTCCTGGAGGTTCCACTAGCTTGAACTATCCAATATTGGCTTCCTCTGCTCCATACGAACACATTCGGCAGGGGGGTGGGGATGTGTGGCTGCCACTTGTTCTGCTTGCTCGCTCTAATTGGTTGACACTTGTGCAAGTGCTAATGAGAGTTCCTTAAAACTCTATTAAGATAGCTATCAGCCTATTTAAGATTTTGTATATTAGGTTACAGTCAATGACACCTGATAAACCTGTTCAAATTCATCTTGGAAGGTCCAAGCCTGGGACAAGGAGCAAGGGACTTTAATTGAATCACAGGTCTGAATAGAGTGATATTCAACAGTGGGCCCAGGAAGAGATGGGACCAGATTGCAGACAGCTTTGCGCACTTAGCAGAGGAAAAGAGACCTCAGTCTGCAAACAGTGTAAAGCATCAAAGCTTTCTGAGAGGGCAGCACTGTGATCAGACCTACAGTTAGGAAAGTAGCCATCCGTCTGACATGAGACTTAGAAGCATTGAGAATCTCTCTGAAAACACAGGGTCTCCCTTTACACCCCAGAGATTCAACTCCAGATCATCGGCAGTGGGACCCAGGAAGTCTGCTTGTTTAATCACGTCAGGGAGAATTCTGAGACCACAGGTCAATGGATTTGGTTTTGTGAAAATAATTTTAGAGAAATCTTATTCACCTTGATTAATTTACCTGCCCAGTTTTGTGAAGCCTAAATGTGCACCTTTGATGAAATTCATGAAGTCTTTGCTATCTAATCTCAAGGGCCTTGATGGACAAATGATTCTCCTCTGCGTGGCTTCAGGAACAGAAGACCACCTTGAGACCTGAGAAAACCACATTCTTGGTGTTTTGGATTAATCCACGGGAAGGTTGTTTAGGACTGGCTGTATTTGGTGGCTAGTTCTATTCAAGCTGTGGCGTAGCAGGCTCTCTTGAGGCTACAGTTTCCACAACGGTCATCTTAAGTCACATGAAATCCAATAGAGTCTTAAGTCACATGAAATCCAATAGACACAAAAGCAGTTCAACTTTTCTTAGCGCAGTTAGCCATCTTAAATCTTACCAATAGTAGCGAAGCCACAAGAACTAACCAGACATCGTGAGAATAGAATTCATACAATTCAGTGAGATTTGATGAAGATTACTGAACCTTATCCTATCCTTAAGGGAACAAGGCTGAAATTTTAAAATTTGAACCAGATAAGACCAAGCATTCATTTTCTTTTCTTTTTTTAAAAAGTGAAATGAGCTAGCTTAATTCACAAGGCCTGTGTGTCCCTTTCCCTGAGGGCCCTTCGTGACTGGTAATCTGATAAACTAGTATGTGCTAACTTTTAATGTGTTACTCTGTCTCCTCCCTCCTTGGTGGCATATATGCATTTTAATAGGGGCCTCTGATCATGCTACTTTCGCCCAAAATAGAGACGTGGGATACGGGAATTCCAGGCAGCAGGCCAGACCTGTGATGGAGACCTTTGGGACTCCCAGATCTCATCAGGCAGACAGGACTGTGCTCTGATCATGCTGGGTGGAGACGTGGGTGGGCAAGGAAGTGGGTTGGAAATGAGTCATCTTTCTTACGTGTGATAAAATAGGTCCCAAGTCAGCCTGGGCTATCAGATGATGCACTTTTATTGCTGGAGAGAAGATCTGTGACTCACTTGGCATTTTGTGGATTAGATCTTTCAGAATACTTCTGTCACTGGCTACATTCATGGCTCAGGAAGCAATCCTTAGGAAAGATATTTATACATTTAATGGTGTGACATTTGAAATATATTTACTTGTTTTTTAGAAAATCTTTTAAAAAGTTAGTAGCAGTAGAATATATTCTGTTTTTGCTTGTTTTCTTGCCAATGTTTTTAAGTTTTTGATATAACTAGAGTCCATCTTCTCTGAAGACATGGGAATTCAGCAGACATCTAGCCTTCCTGCTATTAACAGTACAAATGATAATTATCATACATGTAAGATTTACTGCATCTCGGGTAGTATGCTGAGTGCTTTACAAATATTAACTTGTTTAATTTTTGCAATAAACATCTGACTTTGGCAGTCTTATTTTCTCTATTTATAAGAGGGGAAGCTGAGACATGAGGAGGTTAATGATTTTTCCAAGGTCATAGAGCAAGTACTTGGTGGAACTGGAATTTAAATCCAGGGAGTGTACATTGAGAGCCTATGTTCTCAGCCTCTAGCACAAACAGCAGTCAGACTGAAGGGGTCAGGTCAACACCCCACTATATTCCTCTTTTGGAAGAAAAACCTATGACACACCGTTGAGCTTTTTAAGAAAGGAAATTGAGGCCTGGAGATGGAACTCAGTAATAGAGTATTTACCTAGATTATGGAAGACTCTGGGTTCCATCTGTAACACTGCAATCAATCAATCAAAAAACATTAAAAAGGAAATTGAGTAAAAATGAAAAAAAATAAGGACAATAGGAGAGAACATTGCAGGGGATCAAGAGTCGGAGGGAAGGGAGGGAAAGGGATGCGAACAGGAGTTAAGATGTGTCGTGTGCATACACCCACTCCACACAAGCAGTATAAACAGTGTGTACTGCAAACATGTCCTATTAAAACATTTAAAAACCTGAGAACAACATGATTTCATCTTTTCTCTAAATATTATTTGCAGTTGTGTCTGTGTGTGAGACTTATCAGATTTCAATGTGATGAAGACAAGTAGTTATTGGAGGGACTGAGATAATATAGGTAATTTCATGTTTTACTTTATGCACTGACATAGTTTTCATTCTTATAAACACATGATCAAACACACAAGCACAGTCAAGGACCTGGTAGAGGTGAAGTATTTGAGCCTCCTGAAGGACTACTTAAACTTTTGCTTACGCTGACACAGCGTTTGCCTTGGAGCTCCTCAATCTTGAGAGAAAAGTTCAGGTTCTCCTCACACTCGGGCCTAATGAAGCATCTTTCATGGGGTAAGTACTCCATACATGTTGTTTGTGGCACTGGGATCTTGAGAAGCATGTCATTTGAATCACAACCCTCTGTTTTCTTAAATTCTGGGCAACTGCTAATTTTTCAATATTTTGGAAATTTTATTTGGTGATCTAGCTCTGAAACTGACCAAGCTTGTCTCCAAAAGCCAATAAAAGAACTATTTTAGGTTTTTCCCGTCATAGGATCCCTGTTTCAACCATTCCTGCTGGTATAGCTTGAGAGCAGTCAGAGAAAATATGCAAAGAACTAGGCAGTGAGGTGTGTTGATAACACTATTTACAGAAGCAGAAAGAGGGCAGGCAGTTGTGTTTAGACCCCTGTTCTGGTTTTTCAGAGCAGTGCCTTGTAAACCAAGAAACTGCTGACACGCTTCATTTTCAGACTAGTTGTCCCCTGACCTTTTCAGGGCTTTACACACTTGTGAAGGTCTGAGTGTTGTACTTTGGTATTTTTAAGGTGTGGTCCAAATTCTTTTGACAATCAAAAGTGTGAGGCTTTTTTCTTCTCACCATATAAAAGATTATGGTTCTAAGTCCCAAGGGGCTATGTTGGGAGTCAATATAGCCTATATTTCTTGTTAGTGTTTTCTATATATCATCCAGTTTTTGTTTGCTTAGTTTAATTCCTAGTGAGGACAAGTGAGGAGGAAGAGTAACAGGCCAAAAACAAAAACATATAAAATTCATAAAACAGTTATACTAAATCAACGTACACTTTCAGATTTTAGATACATTGGCCATGCAGGATTGCAGTAACTCTCCCCCTCCTCTCATTTTGCACCAAAAGTCTCTTTGGAAAGAAGCAAGCACAAACCAGCTCCATACATGGTCCTAATCACAAGAGCTTGAAAAAATGCATACACAGAATATAAGTAGAACAAATTGTGCTCAGGACTGTAAATGCCAAATGTTCATGCATACTTTAACTGCTACCGTGTCAATGAAAGGGACACACAGGAAACTGACATCCCTTCTGCATGTTCTTAAATATGAAAGTATCTACTTCAGTAAGTTTTAAATTAAAGCATGGGCATATTTCATTTGTAGAGCAAACCTTATCTTTTATGGACAATTTTCTTTTACTCAAAACATGGACTTCCAGAAGGAAGCAGCCCAAATTAAAGCCATTTTAACGTGGGGGATTAGAACAAGACTTTTCATTCTCATACCTGGTCTATGATGTGAGATTGTCTAGCAGCAACGACGTGTGAAATCATAAAGTGACTCATAGCCTGTAATTTAAACTTTATTTCATATTTATTGTTAAATTACACAAAATCAGTGAATGATCTGTAAAGCTACACCATTGGACAGATGTTTATAGTTGAAATCATGGGATTTACATGATGATGACAAAAATGTATATTTAGAACACCCTTATGTACAATAGTCAGTGTAGACAGAGAAAATGCACTTAATCTCTGCAAACCATGCACACCACAGCAATAACACAGATATTTTTTTCTGTAACAAAGTTTTTCCACTGGCTCAGGCCTCATCCTGCTTTCCAACACTATCTGTCAGTTTCAAGAGGAAACAGTTTCAATTAAAAATAACAAAACGAAATACCATAGTGATCTACAGAATATTTTAAAAACACAATGTACACAAAATAGTTCCACTCGAAAACACTTGATATCAAGGTGTGTGTGTGTGTGTGTGTGTGTGTGTGTGTTATTTCTTTCCAGTTTTTAGGTCTCAGAATTCCCAGGACTGCAATACTGTCAGACAAAACAAAAGCTAGACACACTGATTCAGGCTCAGAGTTAAGAAAATCTATTTTACACCCAAATACTCAGCTCCTTGCTCAGCTTGTGGCCATATTATTACTGATGAAACAAGATCATGCATGTGGGCAGATTGTACAAGATATGACTTTATGGTCACAGTTCTAAACATGTCACTTCTTAAAATGTAAATGCCATTTCCGGTCACTTTGGCTGATTGGTGGTTGGGGGATAGTGTAAGTTCTTTTGAAAGTGTAGCAAAACCTATATACCATGGGAACTACCCAGACTCATGGTGCTTCACACTTCTTTCACTGTGCTCAATTCATAATTGATATCAGAAAAGTACTTTTTCATAGACTTACACTACCAAATTACTCTCCTCAAAGTATGTGTTTCTGATACTTCACTGCAGAATACTCTCTATTTTTGCTATTTCACAAACAAAAACCTCGTAGAAGGGTTAACCCAAAGTATCAAGAAAGCTGTCAGCATTACTGAATAACTCTGGCCATCCTAGTACTTGTTCTAGCAATTTTTTTTTTTTGCTCTCATAATTGTCTACAAATTTTTCAACACACAACAAAAAGAATCAGCGGGCCAGAAATAGCTAGCCAAACTGGAAACATTACAATAAAGATGTACAAAAAGTAAATAACAGTTCACATTCAGGTTTGATTCTACCTGATCAAGAATAACTTCAGCAATATTTGTAGACACACTATCCTGTTCAAAAGTTGCTTGATAGGGACCTCACTACACAAACATTGATAAGACAATTCTATAGAAAGAAAGTCCTGACGTTAATCCAGGATTATATATCACAACAAATTCAGCAGCACACCATTTAGATGATGAAGATTCTATACATGGGTTCATTTGGAATGAGCACAACTCGGAGAAGCCTTAAAGTGAATGAGAAGCAGCGCCAAAAAGATCCCAGAATTGTTGAAATTACAGTGCCCTGAAAGCATCTGAAAATTAGCTCTTAACATTGGTATTTCATTTGGAAAAAATAATATGCTTTGTTTAGTATAAGTTAGACCCTGTTTAAAACCTTTAAACAGTAAAAGGTAGAAAAAGCTTAAAATTTTAAAGATCTCTTAAATTACAAGATATGAGCCCTGTTCTATTTCAAAGGCAAATATTTTTACATAAAATCACCCACGTTTAGGAGATAAATTCTTTATTGTCTACAGTTGGGTAAAATGTATCATCAATTGGTATTGTGTTTAAATAGATCCCTTGTGAAAATCAGAAGAAAATACAAGGTTTTGCATTTCATTTGATGTTTATGCTATGTTTAGCCAGGGGAAAAAAGTTTGCTTCCAAGATGGGGTTTTAACAGTGTATCGTACATCTTTTAAAGTCCACCTCTTAGCCAGAAGCTAATGGTCACATTTTATATTTTCATTCTGTCTCCATTCCTAATTTAAGAACTTCTTAAAATATCTAAAAAGCAATTTCTGGTGAGTCTGGTTTGGCTTTTGAATTTCATAAATAGTCCAACGAAAAAAAAAAGACAATTTAATTACATATGGAGATTTGCTTCACCCACGCACAGCATAACGTTTCATTGAAAGGCAACTGTAAAGGCAACATCTAAAGTTTTTTTAACTTCCACACTTAAGGAAGCAGGATGTGTTGGGACGTTTTTATCTTTTAAGATATGCCATGTTTTGGGTGGCGCTTTGGGAGATGTGGGCACGAGCCTCTTAGAGCCACTTAACGCCATTTCTCTACGCTGCCTATGTAGTCATTGGTGCCATTGCTGCTGTTGCTATCATTCTGCTCCTGGCCTGGACTCTGTTTCTGGTTTGACCGGTTCTCCTTCTGGCTCAAATTCTGACTGGCGCTCTGAGTCAGATTTTGAATCAGATTCTGAGTCAGACTCTGATTTGCATTGGGATTTGGGTTCTGACTCTGATTCTGATTCGGATTCTGGCTCTGGCTCGGGAAATGGGTCTGAAGGAACCTTCCCTTCAGAAATTTGCGTTGCTCCTGACGCTTCCGCCTGGCCTCCTGGTGTTCTTTCTGCCTCATAAACTGATACCTTTGCAAAAACAGATCTTTCGCATAGCTGTACAACTCCATATCCAGAAAATTCAGTCTCTCAATACGCTTTTGGATATCCTCATTGATCTCTACACTAGAGGCTCTAGTGGTATTGTATTGGGTAAACGGCGAGATAAAGTTCATGTTGAAGGTCTTCTCAAACAGATATTGGGTCTTCCGCTGAAACTCAGTGAGGCCGAAGAAAGCCATGTGCTTCAGATTGGACTTGGCGCTTTCCAGAAGGACCTTGTTTCTCTGTTTTTCTGGCATGACAGAGAGGTTGTAGCAGCCTACTAGGGTCAGGTCAGAGAGCATGCGCACCTGGCGGTTGTTGGCCAGATTGTAGGGGCAGTCCATGAACTCCTTCAAGGGGCAGCCCGACCAGTCATCGCCAGAATAGCAGCTGGGCAGCTCTTCCGAGGTTGGGGGCCTTCCATCACAGACGTGCAGGGATGCTTTCCAGGTCGCCCCTCTCTGGACATGCCTCCACTCACTCAAGTACCGGGACACTGGATCTCGGAGGATGGTGATGTAGTGGAAGTTCCTATGGATAAAGCACAGGGACCAAGAGTCAGAGATGTGGGTGACAGAGTGCAGTCAGAGAAGTGAATGACATATGCGATGGTCGCTGGCCAATAAAGAAGGCCAAGAGTGAATGACAAGGATCTGGTGGCACTTGTCATGTGAACTGTGCTGTAGTCCCCTCTCTAAATTCCACTAGCCTGACCAGATAGATAAGTCCCCCATCCAACTTGCTGACTCTGTAGCTAAAATAGGTAAACAAAAAACAGTTATAGGCTCAAGACGTTGGCCTTGTCGTTCTTCACTCCTATTTTGTCCTCCTCCTTTTTTTCCTCCCTCTCCAGCCAATGGTAAAATCCTCCCAATGATGTCAGTGGCTCAGAAGGCAGTCATTTTATTTCACATTCTCTACCCTAAACCTCCATTAACCGGTCATGAAATGGAGACTCCATGAAAGCCAACAATTTATTGATGTGAAATGGATAAATGACAAATGAGCTCAAATTCTAATCCTTCTTGTTAAATACACACAAGCATTTCCCAGTCTCCATTCTAAGCTGAAAATCTTATTAAAAATCCAAAATTGCATTGAAGGAGTGTCTGATATGATACTCTTGATTCTGGTTATTGTCACAATATCACGGCTCATACGCTATGGAAATGGAATGTAGAGCTAGGCAGAGACACCCAGGGCTTCCAGAAATAAACATTGTGGTTAGTCACAGACTGAAACAGACATGGTAGCTGCCAATGGTATGTATGGAGACAACTACCTTACTCTCAACCTTTGCTCCTACAGCAATATTCCCAGGATAGGAAAGTAAAGTCTATTGGCTCCAGAATATCCCTTTTGTTTACCCACTGAAAGGACAATATATGGACGCCAGTAACTGTGGAGACTTTGCTGTATGCTTATCTGTCCATTTGATCTGCAAATAAATAAAGTTCTTTGCTCAAATAGCAGACTAGCAAATATTCAAGCCACACAGTGACATATTCACACCCGTACACAGCGAGTGTACACACACACACCATACCCCAGAAATATCAAGGTCTATGATCTGGGATACTCAGTGGGAAAAAAGACCCTCTGGTTGTGCTTTTCATGAGAAATGAATTTCAATTCAGGGGCAAAAGATGAAGAATGAGGTCACCGAAGGGTATACTGTGAAAGGAAAACAGCAGCAAACACTGAATGCTGGCATTGCCTTATTATAGGAAAAACTGGGGGATGGCTTCAGCTTCTGTGAAGTTTCTCTATCCCCATCTGAGGGGCTGGTGGCTGGTTCTCTATATGCACATAGGGAGCCAGAGAGAACTCTCTTAGCCTCCTGGCTGGCTCAATGTCCCCTGTGGAACATTTCTTCCAATTCTCGGGTTTGTAACATCTTAAGCCTCCTGGGATCTATCTTCTACGCCTCTACCCTCTGCATGACATTTCCTCTACCTGGCATAGACTTCCTTCTTCGATTGGAAAATTCTACTCATTCTTCAAGTCTCAGTCCAAGACCCATCTGATCTTGGAGAAAAATTCCTTTCCCCTGCTGCTATCGTCATTTTTTCCTCTGTTGCCATAGTGCTTCCATACTCAGTCTTTGCTAAAACACTTTCCATACTGAGTTACAAATACTTGTTTCATTTCCACTTAAACTCTTTTCTAAAACAAGGCCTGCGGCCTATATTTCTACAACCCTCTTCCCATTCATCCCAGTTTATACTTTTGCCTTCACACCTAGCACACTGCAGAATCTCACAGACTCCTTTAACTGCTTGGTTAATCAACTATTCTGGGGAAGAGGAAGGAGAGAGATGGGGAAATGTATCAACATATAAAAAACTCTGGGTGATAACCCAAGTGCATTGCAAAAAATAACAGGAAGGTAATATTAAAAAAAAAAACCTTCACACATTTTTCTGGAATAAATAAACATTGGGCACAGAAGAATCTGGGAGACAGGATGAAGAGGAGGCCAAGAGCACCTTCATTTATCGCTGTACTTCTAGAACTCGACCTTTATGGTGTCACTAAAATTCATCTCTGCGAAGAACCCTTGCTAAAGAGTAGCAGCTTTTGTTTCCCTGCACCTTTCAAAAATGAAGATGGCATTGGATGCATGGACTCTCTCCTCCCACTCCTAATTTTGGTATTCATTTATTCATTATTCATTCATTCATTCATTCTGATCACATTTATCAAGCATTTATGCTAGGCCTGAGGAAACAGTTTAGTGGTGATTAGTCTAATTATTTGAAAAAAAAGAAATTTATTTAGTCCGGTGACCCATCTGGATTAATCTTTTAACCAGGTTTTCCAGGAATGCATTGGAATGGAAGGCTGCTCAGTGACTGAAACTTCCCTAATGGAATCACCTTCATGCTTAGCTGTGGACCTCCTGCCCTAATATATTTTACTGGTTTAAGCCTACAGTGACATCTTCTGGTACAGCTTAGAGTGCTGCAGTGCAAGTCTGCGGCTCTCTTTCCTAAAAGCTCATCCTTGCCTTTCAGATCAGACAGATCATAACCACTTGTTAGTATCAGAATCAATGTTTTATAAACAACAGACTTGCACATATGTACTGATATGCCAGGCTCCATATTAAGGGTACTCAAGGTTTGATAAATATGTACTGAATAAGTGAATGAATACCAAAGGTAGGAGTGGAAGGAGGGAAGCAACATAGGGAGACAGAGGCAGATACTGAGACAGCCTCTCATGTTAGGCATGTATGACCCAGTACACCTTCGACCTTAAGGCTGCCAAGCGGTCATAGGAGACAACAACAGCTCAGTGTGGACAGGCTCAGCCACACACACGCACACACACACTGCCTTGGTGATGACGGCTACCTAGACTCAGGTGACAATACCTCTGGAGATTCCATGAGCTTAACATCCACTTTCTTCTAGGGAAAATAGTCACAGGGGCCCAGACGACCTCATCAAGAGCCCTTGACGCTGCTGGAAGACACGAGCTGGTGGGTGGAAGGAGGATGTGTGGAGGGAGGGGAAGGCCTGCAGTGTCCCGGGCCTTCGGAACGACATGGGTGTGCTGGAGAGGGGAGGCAGGTAAGGATGACACCCAGAAGTGTTTCTGGATATAGGACCCAGGCTGATTCTTACTCTGAAGGTAGAGGCTTGCAGGGAAAAAGCAGAACAACACAGGATGTGAAAGCCTCATGTGACAGGAGCACAGGTGCATTCAGGGACACCAGACACACAAACACAGGCATACTCTTCCGGGTCAGGCCAGGTTGGCGCCATTTATGACTTGCTGTCCCTCAGTATCTAATGTGTGGCTGCTGGTGCTGAGACAGGGCTAAGACACATCAAGGTAAGGGAAGCAGCACAATGGAATGCATGAGCAACGACTGGAGCAAGTTCAGAGCATGAGGAAAACCCCTCATATGGGTCTTATGCTTAGCCCTAGCCTAAAGATAGGGAAGGGATTTAGGTAGCTTTGTTTTGAAGGCAAAAAGAGAGGAAAGAGTATGAGGCAGAAGGAGCAGCATGAGCAAAGGCACTGAGACACCAGTCAGCTCATTGTAAATATGAGAGAGAATGGCATTAAGGATCCCTTGGGGACCTGAAGAGGGACACATGACCAAGGGCCTTGTTGTGCAAAGCCTCAAAGGCCACCTAAAAGAATATATATACATGCATCAAATTATTACACCATACCCCATAAATATGTACAATTACATAACATACATCAATTAAAAATGAAATTTTAAATGCATTAATCAGGCAAAGAAAGGAGGCTTTTAAAGGGCTTTAGGCAGAGGAGCAGCAAGATGAGGAAAGGCCCTTCTGTACAAGGCATGCGCAGAGGTGGAATTACGGACATTAAGAGGCTACTGCAGAAGACAAAGCAGAAGGAGGAGATGGGGCAGACCAGTGAAATACTTAGGAGGTACAATAAACCAGATATGGTGACAAAATGAACAGGGGAGGGTGAATCCCAGGATACTTCCAAGATTTGTGGAGGAAAGTTTGAGGTACCTGTGGGACATCCAAGTGGAAAACTGGAGGGACTCTCGGAGACGACACTGGGTTTAAGAGAAAGATAAAGAGTGGCCAACAAAATCCGGTAGTTCCAGACCACAAGGGCCTACTTAGGGATCTGTTTTTAACTCGACTTGTGTGGCTTTGGATATCTGAAGACAGCACTGCTGTATCCCCAGGTTTTCTTCTTTATGCTAACTATGACTTTCGACCATTCTGTACACTGCTTCAACGTCCCTCGCTTCCTGTTGTTTGCCTCCATAGATACCCATTTTCCTGGAACGTGGCCCTCCAGGTATGATCAGACAAGTACGAGCAGGGATGGTCTATCATCTGCTCCATCTCGACACCATTCATCTTCATGTGACCTCAGATCCCATGGACCTCTTGGGCAGCCACACTACACCACTGACATTCCGTAGAGGAAATGGTTTCATTCTTTCACTTAATGTGGAATTCCGAAACCCAGTCTACATTGTCCTGGATTGATGCAGGTTATTTGTGGTCCTGCCAATTTTCCCTGCTTAGAGGAAGTATGAGCCTATGGAAGTGCAGTTGGATTCTGATTATATCCTCCAAGATTTCACCATGCTTTCTTGTCTGGTTGGCAATCCCTGCATCCAGGCATTGATCAACACAGAATAAGACGCAGCCAAAAGCAGATAGATGGTAGTTGCTAGAAATCTCCCTTCAGGTTGACATAAACATGAAGGGTGCTATGGAATGGACTGATTTAATTTTAAATGAGCAAGGCAAGTGAATCCCCAGGAAAATCATGTGGAAGCCGTTTCAGTTAGTAGAAATTGGACAGGATTATCTTGTGACCAACCGTGACACCTCATTAAAATAACTAGGTTTCACATCTTATAATGGGAGTCAGGTGTCTCCGGCAGATACCTGGGTTAATTTAACGACTGATTCCTCAGTGCATCTGTATGTCTCTGGTGCCTATATGGGCACAACACAGTGAAAGGTCTGCCACCTTGTACTGCAGAGCAGTTTTCCAGGTGGCCTTGGGTTGACCCAGTTTTCCCTGCTTTCTTGCTGGCAGCTATTAAGAATAATTGTAGAATGTGCTAGAAATGCAGCATCCAGGGAGAGGGAGGAATTGCTTGATACGGCCTGGACTTTAGTCCTGTTCTTCGGGAACATCAGAATTTGGGAGGGGGTGTTTAATACCTCCAGTTAGACAGCAACTGCCCAGGACAGCCTAGGCTTTATTTCTCTCTTCCCAAGGAGCACGGTGTCCTTCAAAGCTTTGCCCCGTGAGACACATCACCCAGGCCTGCCTTTTGGAGTCCTCAGCTGTGGGGACTGTGGGCTCTGCACAGCTGGGCCTCTATCTACCTCAGGTACTTTCCTGAACCTTAGGGGAACAGTTCACAGTGGATACTAGGATGCTTTTCTCTCTTGCTGCCCATCTATAAACACTACATTCTCTTCATGTGCCTTGGAGCACATGTGTGTGTGTCTCGTGGGGCTCATATAAGTTAGTAACTAGTGCACAGTGAACTTGCTTCACATCTATGCAAGTCTAGGCCACCTCTTTAGAGTGGACTCTCTTTGTTCTTCATAGTTAACCTGGCAATTGCTTCAAAACTCTACTAAATAACTGTCTCCTCCATGAAGCCTTCCTCTACTTTCCTGGGTGAAATAAACTCCCCCTTCTTGGCACCTACTACCTTGGTATTCTCCTATTGTGAAGTTTATCATAATATGTTATTGTTGTCTAATGATTTTTACACCTTTCCCGCTGGTCTTTGATCTCTGGGAGGGTAGAGACTTTGCATTGTTTATCAGTGTATGCTTCTCTTGGCTTGGTTCCTTGTCTAACATAAAGTAAAAAATTAATAAAAGATTATTGAATGAACGCAGGGAGTGTAGGATGGGTAATAGAAAAATGCATATCTTATTCTTTGATAAGGAAAAACCACTAGATGTCACTATAAAATAACAGATGTACTATTATATTCCTGTAATGGAACATTTTATGGAGACTCAGTTATTTTTTAGCTGTTGTACCATTTTGTGCAGCAGCCCATATTAAAAGAAGGCTGAAAAGTTTATATATCTTGTGATATGAGTAACTACCTTGAAGATTAAAATACACAATGCATTAACTATTGTTACTCTCCTACTATCTTGTTTTGAAATGCTGCATCATTGTTTTTATTGCTTTCTCTCTTTAAAATAAAAAAATAAGTAAATGAATAAATACGAGAACCGTATTTTTCATCCTTACTTTAACAAACTTTCAGAAAGAAGTGCCTGACTTCTAAATCACAGAAATCTAGTCTCATTGGAGAAAGAAGAAATCCCTGAGACAGCAAATCATCCTTGCACACAGCTCAAGGTCAAACCCAGCACTTTAGAGGTGAGGAAATAGTGGTCCCGGAGGGAGAGGAAAGGATTCACCAACAAGTTGCAAGTTGCCATTAGCCTGTGATAATCAATCTAACTTCAAGGAGTAATTTTGGGCTGACAGTGTGTATTTTTAGAAGACCCTCATTTTCAGGTCTGTTAATTACTTAGGATGACACATTCAACCATGCCCAAAAGAATTCACTAACTCGTTGAAAGGGAAAACATTTGACTGGCAAGAGAGGGCACTTCCTCACAGCAACTGCACAGCAAGGAGCTGGGGGCACTTTGTGCCTGACGTTTTTGCACTAATTCTCAACAATTTTATGAATCATATATTATTTCCGTTATGAGGATGAAGAAACTGAGATGCAGCGGGAGGTGATTCAAACACAATCCAAAGTCTGTGTCACAAACCCAGGACTTCTGGCTATAAGAGCAAATTAAAAGAATGGTTTCAAAATGTGGTCCCAGAACAGGCAGTATGAACATCACTGAGAAACTTGCTAGAAATGCACATTCCTGGGTCCGCCTATTGAATCAGAAACTCAGGCACTAGGGAGCTTGGCATTTTATGTTTTAGCCAACCCTGTTAAAAATTGTGATGCGTGTGTGCACAGACACACACACACATGCACACACACACACACACACACACACGTTTGAGAACCATTGTTTTTGTTTTTTGTGGAGTTTCTTTATTTTGTTTTGTTTTTTGAGACAGGATCTTGCTATGCAGTCTAGGCTGGCCTTGAACTCATTACGTAGCCCAGGATGGCCTCCAACTTGCTGCAATCCTCCTGCCCCAGCCTCCCAAGTGCTGTGATTATAAGCATGTACCACTCTGCCCAACTGAGAACCATTGTATAGGCATGTGTTTCAGAGATCAGAAGCCTCTCAGAGATTCTCCAGGCATCCAAACGAAGCAAGTCTCCTAGGATAAACACAGGGGATCCCCTGCCTGGTTAGGAACTTAGCCTGGACGAAGTTCTGCGGCTTGTGCTGTAAATATTTACTTTCCTTTGAGCCCAGTGGTTCACGAAAGGCCACGATAAGGCTTTCCCTGCACTACTCGAAGGGGAAATAAATATCAAAACCATTTTTTTGATGGAAGAAGGCCAGCAGACTCGCAGTGGTTAAGGTCATAGGAGTGATCAATAAAAAGTTAATTTAAGAAAGGAAACAAATTCCTAACCCAAAATCAATAGGAGTAAACATTTTATTATACCTGTAGCTTAGTTTGTATGCTTTTTAAAGTTCAGCCTTTGCACACACATCTTGTTTTGAAGTAATGATGAGTAGTAGAAAAATAAGAACTGTGGTTGAGGGTCCTAAGTAAACTGCAGATGGGAGGTTATGTACGATACTGTCATTATTGCTGAAGGTCTGGTCTCCGCCCTCAGCTAATAATGTCTAAAACAACTGCACAGAACTTCCTGTTGCATGTAAATAACTTGACCAAAACAAGGAGGATGGTTTTCTGATCAAACAACATTAATATGTGAGCATAGCTTAAATAAAAGCATTATCAACTGAATCAGAGGCAATTGTGCCTTTAATGGGACTGGATCCCTCCAGCCCTGGAGCTGCTGTTTTAACTGATTTTCTTGTAGGACTCATACACCGGCAGTCCCCAGAGAGAAGTTCCATAAATATTGTGATCAGCAGAGGCAGCAGCTTCAGAAAAGAAGCGGGGGCCTCTCTAGGGGACTACTTTGAAGTGGGTGGACACTCACTTAGACATGTGGATTTTAGTGTATTTGACACAACCGTCTTGTGGCTTAGTGGTCACACTTTTTAGTGAGAAGAGTGAGCTATCACATCTGTAGACAGTAGGCTCCACGGAGCAGTGACAATCACGAATCCTCTGACTGTCTTCTTACCACTAGAAAGATCTGAATAATCCAGACACTGAACCTCTCCTTTACCCCTCGAAGTTAATGACATGAGTTCATGACTCAGTTTCCCTGGGAAATTCAGGAGAGATGGAGAACAGAGCTAATCCTTGGTAGCTCACTGAGCTACAGGACCATCAGGATTTTACTGGTTCATTCAAGGGACTGACTCACCTTTTGAGGAAGGCACAACTATTCCAGGCAGGGCATCTACTGGACAGAAAAGCAACTTGCACAGGCTGAGGCACTTGCACTCACCAAACAAGCTATACTCATATGCTTCATATCTGTCAGATATGAGCCATATATACAATGCTCCCATAGATTATAAGATAGCCTAGGTGCCTAGTAAGCTACACCGTGTAGGTTTCTGCAGGTACTCTATGAAGTCTGCTCAACATATCATCTAATGGCATACATCTCAAAACATCTCCCAGTCTTTGAGTGATGTGTGATTGTATGTAGTTCTCACTGAGGCTTTCTGCTATTCTTCACACCTCACTCAAAGGAATTCTTCTGTGTATATAAGGCAACCTTTCAAATAAACATTTTTTGTGCAGTACTGGGGAATTGAATTCAGCACCTTCACACTGAGCTATGTCCTCAGCCTGTTTTAATTTTTGCAAATTTTGAGGAAAAGTCTCACTAAGTTGTTAAATTGCCCAGGCTGGACTCAAAACTTGCAATTCTCCTGCCTCAGCCTCGCACGGTGCTAGAATCATAGGAAGTATGCCACCACACCCAGCCACAAAAGTCACATGTTAATGAATTCATTTCTTTCTCCCTCTGGTTAGCTGAAAGTTCACCTACCTGTGTGTTGTGGGGATACTTAATGAAGCACGAATGGTCTAAAGCAAGAAAATTACGAGTTTTTTTTCTTCCCAGAAAAAAAGTCTTCTAATGCCTCTAAATTCAAATTTAAGGTGGAGTTCTTCACATAAGTGGTCATGGTGATATTTACTTCTTTTTAAAAGAAATCACTCTCCTCTTTCCCAAAGCCCAGTAGGTTCCAAAGCACATAAATCTAAGGGCTTCTGCAAACAATGAAAAAGCTGAGTTCTTTAACAAGATGTGAAATTCCAAGCTTTATGACCCGTAGTCACCAACCTTTACCCAGAATCTACTCAGCAGCTTGGCATCATGAAAAGTTTGGCAGTTTAAACTTCTCTCCCCACATTTTTTGCATTCTGAACTTACTTTGTGAGTCTCGGTTCATTAATACTCAGGGTGCTTTTGAGGTGGAAGGAACTTTTAGAGAAAACTCCTTTCATGTGTGGATGAAGTAGGCTGGCCCCCAGGAAGGGCTATAACTTGTCCAAGTCACATTCAGATCTATTTTGTCACTGATTAACACACTTGGGCTTCCAGACTTCCTCTCCAGGGACTCCTCCCTCCTATGTGACATCCCTGTCAGACTGCTATCCTCTGAGAGGGGCATCTGGTATAAACAGGGAGAGGGCTTGGTTGTCTTCATTCCTCTAGCACTGAAACAAGAGTAGGCCGGGGTGAGAAGGTGAGGAATAGTGTGCTCCAAACCCCAGGGAACAGGGGGAGGCTCAGGAAATTTTTAAGTGCCCCCACTGGCTGTCATGATTAATGTCTTGTTCTCTTGCTCCTTCAATGATCTCTCTCTGTCTCTCTCTGTCTCTGTCTCTCTCTGTCTCTCTTCCACACACACACACACACACAGACACACATGGGGTCTTGCTAATTTTCCAGGACTGGCCCTACACTTGGGGTCCTTTCGTCTCAGCCTCCTGAGTAGCTGGGATTATGGGCACAAGCCACCACACCCCACTTCCTAGTATCTCTAGACTCCAGAAACCACTGCGTCTGCCTTTTTATTGGCTATGAAACACTCTGTGATCCAGGTCACCACCAGAAAGTAGTAAAACACGTACTTTTGTGACATTCAATTAGGGAATGGGCAGGTGCAAGGAGGGGGGCATAGTGGCTTTTCAGCCCTGGAGGTGAGAACCTTGGCCCTGGGTTGAAAACAATTGCCAAGTGGATTCCTGATCAATGAATCAAATTTCAGTGACCTAGAAGTGACCATAATTAGAGCTGGGGACATGGCGAGGAAGCCATATGTAAATGGGCACCTGTTTTCAAAGAAAGAATTTAGTTGGAGAGAGAAGAGAGGTAAGAAAGGTAAAAGCAGAATGTACAGTAGTTAAGTGTTAACTGCGCCACCTAGAGGGTAAATACAAAATGAGTCAGGGAGGAGTTTACTGTGTGTTATGGTCATCAAGGAAGGCTTCCTGGAGGAGGACCAGGTGGGATCTGACAAGGCCTCAAAGGACAGGAACGATCTGATCAGATGTATGCAGCCATGGTGGTGCAGGCAGGAACATTATGACATAAGCAAACAGCTCAACACAGAGGACAGTAACACATGTCATGACTGAATAGATGCCAGCTACTTTCTAACAGAGCCTTTTCAATAAATGCTAAGGCCTTCGTTTCAGGTGCTGTTCAAGTAAGGAAGGGGGTTTGAGTTCTATAGCTGCGCTGTCCAGCACGGGAAGCCACCAGCTGTGTGTAGCTGGTGAGTGCTTGAAATGCGGCTGGTCCCAACTGAGAAGTGCTTTTTTATTGGCATACATTGGCTGTACATAATAGTTACATTTGCTTAGATAAATCGGTACATTTATGTCATATCTTGATTATTTTCAGTCCTCTTCCCCTACTCCTCCCTCTGAGAAGTGCTTTAAGTGGTTTTAAGCATACTAAGATTTCCAAGAGATGGAAATAAAATAATAGCTCATTAATTAATTATTTGTACTGATTATATGTTAAAATGATAGTGTTTGGGGTATACTGGTTAAATGAAATAGTATTCAAATTAATTTCATCTGTATCTTTTTATTTTTTAGTGTAGACATCAGGAAATTTTATTATTACCTATATGACTTGTTTCGTATTTCTGTTGGACAATGCTTTTCTAGAGCCAGAATGACTGGGTTCAAATTTCAGCTCTGGTTGTTACTAGCCATGTCGTATTGGACAAATACCTTAACCTCTCTGTGCTTCTGTTTTCCCATTTAGAATGTGGGAAAAATCAGGGATCTTTAGAAAGTTACAAGGAAGTACTATAGAAAAGGCTCTTAGAAACGTGCCTGGAACATAGCGCTCAACAAATATTTGTTACTATTATTGCTATTATTGTAGCACGGATAAGGATATTCAGCAAAAGGGTATTAGTGAACCTTCCCAAAATCACAGAGTTGCTTAGGATCTATCTGCAGGTCTGTTTGACTTTTGTCTCTGCCCTACTGAATGCCCAATCTGGTCTTTGTAGCTGCACTAACAGGTGTGTTCGGGTCACCGGTTTATGTGCCCTTGCCCACTGGCTACCCACTCTCACTTGGGCATACACTTAGCCTCAGGAGCCTCAGTCCAGGAGCATGACTGGTATGGTGGGAACAGGAAATGTGAAGTACGAGGCAGTTGGATAGGCCGGGATGTGAAATGAGGGTCTGATCCAGGAGGTCTTGAGAGACCCTTACACAGCCTTGGCGATGGGATCTGAGCACTTCAGAGACACAGGGCCTAGAGTAGGGGTGCAGCTGGTAGCCATCTTAGCCCAAGCTTCCTGTTCCACAGATGTGGAAACCAGAGAGCCTGCTCCATGGCATCTCCAGACTAGGTAAAACACAGAGACATGTGGAATCATTTCTTTAGGGACCTTCACAGAGACAAAGAATCAAGTAACAGGCCTTTTTCACATGGTAGGCAGTCAATAAATATTATCTGAAGCCATTTCGAGCCTGCTGTAGCTAGTCCCACGCATTCACCTGGGCCTGCTGTGCTGCTGCTGTCTGGGAGGCAAGTACCTCAAGTGTGCTGTGGAGAAATCATTAGAGGAAATCCAGTCAGGAAAATATCTGCTCTCGGCATTGTGCTATTTTCCAGAACTGTGCAGGGAAAAAATTTCCCCCTAAATGAAGGCAACCCTCCTTGAGCCCTCGGTTGATTTTAATGAGTTCTAATATTGTTTTAAGGTGCTGAGAGAAATGAAGTGCAAACCCAGGCTTTCATGGGGGAAGCAGGCCTCCGTAACCATTTAAACTGTAAAGAATCAGAGGCATTCAAAATTTCAGGGGCTGGTGGGGGTCATGCCTCCTTTCCCCTGGGAGGGGTTTTCTTCAAATATCCTGAATGCAAAAGGCATAATTACTGAATAATATGGCTGTGCCACGTGTGTGTGGAAATAAGCATTGCATACGGTAACACGAAAGCCTTGTACCTTTACAATGGTAATCCTGGGAGTAAGAAAACAACTCATTAATCTGCCACCAAACCTCTCCACCTGAAGAATCCGATGCCAGGCTAGTGTGAGTACAGGAGGGGGCACTGAACACACAGAGATCCTGTTTGAGCACAAGGAACTACTTGCAAGGTTATGTTAATGTGGAAAGTCTGCAAGACTTCCGTAAGTTCTGTGTAACAGTAGTTTAATTTTCGTGGCATAGATAAAGGACATTGGAAGTTGTGTTTCCTTTTTAAGGCAAAAGAGGATTTCTCCTGGCATCTGGTGTAGCCCTGGGGAATGAAGGGTTAGTGATTTCACTACCCTTCTTCACTCTCAACAATTTAACATCACACTGTAATGATCCGAATCCTAGAGAAAAAAACATTTCTATACCTGTCGAAAATGTGACAGAACGGGAAAACTTATGGTATGTGAAATCTGATAATTATGCAGGTTGTAAAATATAAGTTATACTATAGTTCCATTTTCTTTCGTTACAGCATAAATATCCCACAGGTTGTGACAGAATAGGAATTTTTTCTTTTAAAAATGGCATTTTACAAGCTCTATCTTGTATAAAATGGGACCTTATTTCATGGAAAAAGAGTAGGGCCATTTTATTTGTGATGGTGGGGAGCAGTTCACTGGAGGGGGAGCCCAGGATAGCTCCATGCCTCACCTTATGCACACAGTGCACTTCAGGCTACTTGCTGGTCCAGCGAGTGCCATATGGTGGGTATGTAAACTGGTCAGCTGATTAAAGGCAGGTCCCTGAGAAGGGGACGGATAGGAGCCACCCATCATCTACATTTTGTCCAGAGGTTTGGCAGGCTGCCAATCACTTTACCAATGTGAACAAAGCCCAGAGATAAAGGATTGAGAGTTGTCCAGGTCACATGGCCAGTTTGTAAGACAGCTAAAATCCCAAGAGCCAGGATCCCAAACCATGTCTCTGACTCTATACTCAGTTTTTAGAACATCATGCTCAAGGCGACTGAGAAACAGGAATCAGATTTTAGGAAAAGGTAGGCCCTCTGGTTGGTAGAAGCTCACTTATTCTCCACTGTGAGATCTGAAACCCATACAGGAAGGTTCAGAGTCAATGCTCATACTTAGAGATGCTGTCTGAGCCTGGCGTCCCAACTCAAGGCAAGCGCAGGAAGGGAGCACCACCCTTGACTTCTTCCGTTAATCACTGACTCTGAAGATGAGCTAGTGGGAAGTCACATTGATGTACATAATGCATAACACACCTACAGGGCTTCCCCTCCTGATTTGGCCTTTCCCCCAGGAACTGAACATTCCCAAAGGCAGTGACTTGTGGGACAAGGAATTTAAGGTGATGGATGATTATTCTAGGTGATATTCCCCTTCACACAATGGTTTGAGAACAAAGGCCAGCAAAGAAAATCTATGGATATCAGATTCTAAGAAAAGAAAGGAAGGAAAGGAGGGAGGGAAAAGAGCAAGAAAGGAAAGGAAAGGAAAGAGAAAAAAGGAAGAATGGTTTGGGAAAAGAGGCAGATGGATATGTTAATAACAATCAGGAGTGTCTTCCATCCTTAATTCTTCATCAGTCCTGTAAAGTGTACAGGACAAGGTACAGCAGCACTCTCGTTTTATAGATGAGGAAGCTAAACCTCAAACAAAGGACACACAATTGCTAGGACCAAAAGCCAGATCCTCTACCTTCTCCTTCAGTGTTATCTCACTATTCTCTGTTGCAGAGTCTTAGTTATTTTCTCCTTGCTGAAACAAAATACCTAACACCCATAGGTAAAGGAGAAAAGGCTTATTTAGCTCTATTTGTTTCTTCCCATAGTTGGCTGGCTCCAAGGCAGGGTGGCATGGCAGATGAGCATCTCAGAGGAGAAATAGTTCATGGCAGACAAGCAAAAGGTAGCAAGGCACAAGTAAGTGACAAGCAACAAGCCCTTCAGGGTGGGAAGCACTCACACCCTTAAACCTAGCATCACACCACGAATCAGTCCCAGCACCATGTCCTTGATCCCAGCAGCACAAACTCCAACCACCTCCAAAATTTTCCACCTATGACCACATGAGGCTTTGGGGGAACATCTAGACATAAGTCATAATACTCAGTAAGCACCAAATAGACAACTCAGTTGTCCACTTCTCTTGCCAAACAGGCTGTATTTATTCTTTAAGAACTTAAAAAACCTAACTATGTGGCATCTTTCCTGTCTCTCAGCACAGAGCGCAGAGCTGTATGGGAACAGAAACTGGTGGAGCAACTGATGAAACATCTACCGTAAGTCCTTGAAATTGCCCAGAATGTTTCTTGTTGCCCTCTCCTACCCTTGTGTATGTCAGTTTTTCCTCCCACCAATCAGAAGGAAAGGTCTTGTCCTCATGCTATACAGGCTCCGCCCTTCCAACATCGTCTCTTCCCCTCTGGCTGCTGCAGCTGTTCAGGCCCCAGTGTTGGCATCTCTGCAGCTAGAGGAAACTTTCGCACTCACCATGCCACCTGAAAGGGTGAAGAAAGCCCTTCTTGCCCAGCCTATCCCCACTGGTGCCTTTAGTGGATGTTTTTTTTATCCTTTATGGTGGTCAGAACACCCAGCTCTCCTCCATCCTCCATTCCTTGTTCTATATTTCTCCCTTCCTTTCCCCACTGGCTCTCTGCTTAGGCTGTTCGAATCTAAAGAACATCATTAGAAAGCCCTCTTCCTCCCAAGTGTCATGCATATAGCAGCAAAAATGCAGATTTCTGTCTTTAAGAAGCACCTCTAAGCAGCAGTACAGTACCCTCTTCACTTAAGGTGGAATTTCAGGAGTCAGTGGGGCAAGGAGCCTTCCCAAAATTACAGCCTGCAGGTAACTAGTGGTGATACCTAAATAGGCAAAAGCTATATCAACAGTCACAATCAGGAAGTCTATTCCTTTCTGCTCAAAAAAAAAAAAAAAAGGAATTTACAATGAAGCTATTTGGTGACAGTTTTGATCGAACTTTTTTTTTTCCTTTTCAGAATCATGAATCAGTCATGAACACAGTAAGTTAAAACAAGTCTTTATTTCCATACGGCTATTTTTGAAGTCCGGTTGTTCCCAATCCTACCTCTTTCCATTTAACATTCATGAGTCAAGGTGTTACTAGAAATGTGTGTGAGAAAGACACATCGACCTTCACCTTCTTACGTGGAGCAAAGAATGTGTTGACAGTTGAAATATGGGCAGGTACATTTTAGACAGGCTAGTGTTGCTGCATTTCAGTGTACCAGGTTCGGTTCAGTTGACAAGTGAGTCACCTCTGAGAGACTTAATCAGAAGTATTTCTCATTCTCAGTTCATTTTCAAGGACTAGAGAATTATTATTCTGAACCTTTCGGAAGCCAACACACCCTCTTTCTTCTCCTAAAATATTCTCTGTGGCAAAGATCTTTTAACAAAGCACATTTGCTTTCTCTCCCATTAGATCTTCGTGACAAGCCCATAAAAGAGACGGGTTCAGCCCATTTCATAGACATAGAAATTAGTGCATAAAGAGGTGAAAGGTCAAATAGTTAGTAAGTGATCAAGTTACATATGTCTTAAACCCACGTCTAGACATCCAGACTCATTTTGTACCTCATGCCACTTTGTTTATTTTATTTGAGAATGAAAGGAATTTTGCATGACATAGTACAGAGCTTTCTACAATACCCTGACCAGGCTTGCAACCAGAGTCAGCTTTGTGGGGTATCATGACTTTAGGGGTGCTGAGAATGCCACCTGAGTGGCCAGGAGGCCACATTACAAAGTTTAGCCCTTTGATTTAAGGATCTGTCTCGTGTGTGTGTGTGTGTGTGTGTGTGTGTGTGTGTGTGTGTGTGTGTTGAAGAGAGGAGAGGGCACAGGGAATGGAGGGTCAAAATCCATTAAAACTCATCAGATGAGAGAGGATAAATGACTGCTAAGTTTTAATAATCAGATCACACCTTGGGGCATGAATAGAGCTGGACATTAAATTCTGAGGACAAAGAAGGCCAAGAAGAAGTATAGAGGACCCCAAAGGCGTACTTAGCTACCTTAGAATTGTAGTGGATCTGAGACCTGTCAAGAATATTTGGTATAAAAATACATGTAAAAAAAACATACAGGGTAAAGCATAAGACTTTTTTCTATTTTAATTGCATTTAAGCATAAGATTTTGCAGAGGAAATTAGCAAACTGGCTTTTAGTAGATTCATTTCTCATTAAACTATTGGTTTGATCTTATCTTATATTCATTCCATCACTGCTTACATATGCTAAGGAACTGAACTGTAGCTCACATGGCTGCCTGTATCTTTGCTCACACTGCTGCCTCCAGGTGCCATGCTGCCTGATCTACCTCTCTGTCCAAACAGTAAGCAAGGAATCCAAGGGATGCCTCAAATACCCAAACCTGAATGAGTGCTCAAGTCCTTTATGCAACATGGTGTACCATTTGCATAGAACCTACAACTATCCTCTTCTATACTTTGAAATTATCTCTAGATTACTCATAATACCTAATACAAATAAATGGCATAAATAGTGACACTGTGCTGGTTACTGAACAACGACAAGAAAAAATCTACATGTTCTACATGATTTTTTTGGCAAAGAGTTTCTGTCCTCGGTTGGCTGAATTCACTGATGGTGAATCCATTGATATGGGGTACTAACTTCCACTGCTTTCCTCCTGATGTTCATAGCTGAAGCAGCCATGACTTTGTCTGAACCTCCAGAAAGAGTTACTGGACTTCTCCCAGGGGACCCTGTTCATCTGACTTTGGAACTCCTGTCTGGGTCTTCTCTTCCCTTCAAGGTTGTGAACATCTTGGAGAAAGGGTAGGTCTTCTTTCTCTCTTTTCTCTCTTCTCATGGTCCTTGCTGCCACAGTAGCTTGTAGAAAAAAAATAATGCATTGATAAATGCTTTGTAGCTAAGCATCTCTGGAGTCAGAAAGTTCTGCAAGCAAGCTGCCGCTTGTGTTAACCTCTAAGTCTTGGTTTCCTCCTCTGTATGCACCCATTTCACTGTCATGACTTTTTAGTGAACTGATCCACAGAGAATGGTTGGCACAATTGTAAGACACCTGGTGCAAATTTCATAATTATTCACTAGTGATGCGATTGTGCTCTTAATGAAATGTGCAGTCCTACAACGCTCCCTTTAGCACTAACTCCACTGGGCCACTAGCCCAAAAGCAAAGGGAATCACATGTGGAGGCCTCTGGGCAAGGGTTTGTTAAGTGACCCTAGTCACACTATATTTACAGTGACATTCACCCTTCAAAATGCTGGAAAAGTCAGGAACCAGTTTCAACTTGAATTTGATATTCCTGTGGCCCACACGCTGAATGCCATCGAAGCCTCCATTGCTCGAGCAGCGGTTTGTAGGCATGGAATAGCAGCAGTTTTTCATTTTCCAGAGTCCACTTACCCTTCCAAGAATCTCAATGCCTCATTGATTCATAATACAGTGCATAAAGATTTCATTTTTCCTGCCCACAGTGATACATTATGGAGGCAATCTGTTTTGCCACTGAAAAGTTTGCTTAGTAGAAAAATTCGGAGTTTTGACATTCAGGAAATTACAGTCATCTGTAAAACACGATTGATATGCCAAGGCTAACATTTTCATTGCACTCGCGGAGCCAGAATAACTATGATAAAATATGTGTTACCCCACACACATTTCAGGATCCTTTAAGGAAACATTCGTTAGCTCGGAGGAGGACCTCCTCCCAGGGCTCCTGTGCTACCACAGCGGTGCCAGGGACCTGCTCCTTGTTCATGAGGCCACCTCCAGTGATCAGACCAAGACCCACTTTCTAAGATCAAGTAATTCTCCAAACGCCATCCTCCTTCCGGTTTGGTGCTGGTCTGAAGACTGCAGTTACTTTTTTCCCTTGCCACCAGGTTAAAGGCATGAAAAGGAATCAAAAGAACTGAATTAAGTATTCTACCCCCATTTTGAAACTGCTTACCAACCACAAAAGACTTAGGTATAGATTAGGCAACACAAGAAGCCAAAGGTTTACAAAAGTGAAATTAGATAGTTCTACATCTGTCTACCATTTAAACTTGTGCAGTGTGTGTGTGTGTGTGTGTATGTGTCTGTGTGTGTGTGTGTGTGTGTGTGTGTGTGTGTGTGTGTAACTAGGAATTGAGACCAGGCCCTTCCCATGGAGGCACAACCCCAGTCCTTTTTGTTTGATTTTCAGAAAGGGTCTAGTTAAGTTGCTGAATTGCCCAAGCTGGGCTCGAAATTGCAATCCTCCTGCCTCAGCCTCCCAGAGTGTTGAGGTTCTAGGTATTCACCATCATGCCTGGCTTGTGCTCTAAATTTTTATAGCCAAGCAGTTCTTTGTCTCTTTCCAGGTGCAATTTTTAATGTTAAATGATATTAGAAGCCCAAGGCCCCAGAACTGTCCACTTGTTCAATGTCTGATTTTGGAGTAATAAATCAAATCAACTTAGCTGAGGGGTGTGGCCTACCTTTATGAACTTATTGAAGGAGCTGCTCCTTGAGGGTCAGGTTTGGGCAGGTTATAGATAGTGTTTCCTTGGTCCTCATGCACCAGAACCCATGGAAAGGGCACATGCAGACTGTGTGAGTCCTTGGCAAAAGACAAATACCAGTGACCTGAACATTGGAAATGGTTCAAGGCAATCCTGATGAATCCCCAGGTCAGCTTCTTCAGACACTGGGAAATACATTCGCACAAAACATATGAGTGAGTCTGGCTCATGAATCAGGCTGCCAAGGCCTCTATTATGGTTTGTATCTAGATGTCCTTCCAAACCTTCAGGTGCTCATAGGTGGGACTTTGGGAAGGTGATTAGATCATGAAGGCATGATACTCATTGGTGGATTAGTTCATTGATGAGTTCATAACTAAATGTGATGTTGGGAGGTGAAGCCTGATTAGAGGAGGTGAGACACCGGGGGCGTGGCCTGGATCTATCTCCTTCCCTCCTCCCTTGATCTCTCTCTGCCTCCTGTCTACCATGCCACGAGCAATTCTCCACTGCCATACTCCTCTGCCATACTGGCCTGCTTTGGCGCCAGTCCACCTTGGACTGAAACCTCTACAAACTGTGAGACTAAATAAACCTCTCCTCCTTTAAGTTGTGAGTATTGGGTTACATGCCTCAGTAATGAGAAAGTAACTGAGACAGCCTCATATAAGTCCTGCAAGCATCTATAATCGATACCACAAGTGCACACTTTTTACTGCGTGCTAAACGCATCTCTAGGTGGTTAACATGCATCAATTTATTTAATTGTTCCAACCACATGATGAGGCGGGTACTAGTATTATCATCCTAATTTTATAGATGAACAGGTTGAGGTACAGAGAAGTTGAGCAACTCTCCTCAAGTCACACAGCTAGCTTGTAAGAGGTAGAGCTGGGATTCACATCCCAGCAAGGTGGCTGCGGAACCAATGCTCACGATCTGTACTGCCTTATTGAAAGAAAATTTTAACGCTTTCTTTTGTCAGAAATGCTGCTTAGATTTTTCCTCGAGTGTCTCATCCCTGTGGGAGACAGGTTTTCCTGTCCTGAAGATCTCAGCCAAAGGTCACTTTCCTCCTATGCCAAATTATGCCCCTTGCAGCTACCAATTTAGCTTTGTTCACTTCTCAACGATGGTTCCACATGGGACAGACAGGTAAGGCTAAAGCTAAAGGGTGAGGGTGTTGGGGGAGATGGGGTAAAGACACAGGCAAAGACCAGAGCTGCCTAAGAGCACTTGGACCCTCCCACAGGCAGTTAGAGGAAAAGCGATTTCTCCAGGGAGGGTTGAGGATCCCTTTGTGGTTCCCCAGTTCCCTGCTCACCCCACTCCACTACACATTCACACACACACACACACACACACACACACACACACACACACAGCTTAACCTTTGAATCCATATGCAGGACTCTTGAGTCCCACTGCTCTCTGTGTGCCTGATTCTTGCTGACTTGGGGAGTGACTGGGGGAAACTGACAGGTGGGCAAAGACGACTCACGAGAACAGAATAAGGGGATGGAGAGGCTGAAGGGATGGAGAAGATGGAGGGAAAGAAAAGGGAGTTAGGGGGTCCGGACTGGAAAGGGAGAACTGGAAAAGCACAGGGAGGGAAGAGAAAGCAGGCTGGAACAGAAGGGAGGAAGTTGGGCAAGGCATGAGAAAGTGTGTGGAGACTTGGAGGAAGAGGCCCAGAAAGGCAGATGGAGAG
>RJWM01012358.1:33368-56911 GCA_004363535.1 Dasyprocta punctata | reverse complement strand
AGCATGGTACTGGAGTAAAAACAGACCTAAGGACCAATGGAATAGATTAGAAGATACAGCCACAACTACAAACACACTCAGCCACCTCATCTTTGACAAAGGGGCCAAACATGTACATTGAAAGAAAGATAGCCTCTTTAATAATGGTGCTGGAAAACCTAGCTTTCCATATGCCAGAAACCTAAACTAGATCCATGTCCATCACCACGTACTAAAATAAAGTCAAAATGGATCAAAGATCTAAATATTAAAAGAGAGACAATAAACTTACTAGAAGACAAAGTAGGTAAAAATCTTGATGACATAGGACTAGGCAGAGAGTTCATGAACAAAACTCAAACTGCATGGGAAATACTTCAAAGAATCAACAACTGGAATCTTGCCACATTAAAAACTTTTGCATGTCAAAAGAAAGCTCCAACACAGTGAAAACAAAGCCCACTAATTGCAACAATATCTTAGTCAACTGTCCCTCAGACAAAGGATTTCTATCTAAAATATATAAACAATTAAAAAAAATCAGGCCCCTAAAATTCAAGGATCCAGTCCAAAAATGAGCATCTGAGATGAATACCTATTTCTCAGAGGAAGAAATACTAATGGCAAATAAATATACGAAAAAATGTTCAACATCAATGGTCATTCAGGAAATGCAAATTAAATGCAAATAAATATACGAAAAAATGTTCAACATCAATGGTCATTCAGGAAATGCAAATTAAAACAACACTGAGATTCCATCTCACCCAAGAAAGAATGGCCAAGATCAAAAAATCAACCAGTGACAAATGCTGGATGGGTTGTGGGGAAAAAGGAACTCTTCTCCACTGTTGGTGGTAGTGTAGACTGGTACAGCCACTGTGGATATCATAGTGGAGATTCCTCAAAAAGCTAGGATTAAAGGGTTCATCTGACCCATTTTTCCAGAAGAACTGGAAACATCATACCACAGTGATATATGTGCTCCCATGCTTATAGCAACATGATTTGTAATAGCCAAATCTTGGAAACAACCCAAATGCCCATAAATCAAGGAATGGAAAAAAAAGATGTGATATTTTTATACAATGGAGTACTTCTCAGCTATAAAGAAAGATTGCATCGAGACATTTATAAGTAAATGGGCGCAACTTGAGACCATACTCTTAAGTGAAATAAATCAAACTCACATGTGTAAATGCTGTATTGTCTCCCTAGTGTAAGAAACTGAAACAACAAATATGATCCAAAATCTACAATAATTATTGTGTAAGGGTAATAAACTGTTCAAAAAGGAAAAGTAACTAAGATAGGAGAAAGGAGGAAAGAAGGAAGAGAAAAGTAAAAAGGCATACATTTGTATATATACACATAAGATACCTAAGATGACTGTACTACTAATTGTATTAATTCTTGGAACGGAACAGTTAATAGTCATATGATTAAATTAATTTTACATGTCTGGTGATCTAAGCAACCCTTTTGAAGGTAGCAATATGCAATATTACAACCATTGTTAAATTCTTATCATCTTGTTTTGAAAACCTATACTGCTGCTTTTGTTGTTGTTGTTTGTCTCTTTTGCTTTATGCTTATCTTTTCTGTCTTTTTTTCTATTAAATAATTTTAAAAAAGAAATTTTCTCCCATAAAATTTTATGCTTCTGTAATCAAAAAGTTACTGTATAGGATATTACAAGGCAGAATAAATGATTAAGTCAGAGAAGTTGTAGTAGCTAAAATGTTTACTGAAAGCCAATGTAGATAAGGCAAATGACTAAATATCAAAACTATGAAAATTCAAAATCACTCTCATTTTGGAGAATTGTTTAGGCAACTGAAAAACAGTGAACAAGTTGAAGGTACAAGATATAAAAGAAATGAACAAAGTGTTTTCAGTTTTGGTGATGGTAGTTTGATTTTGGTTGGGTTTTTTGTTAAAGAACGAATGTCAAAGCCTTGCTTTTGACTGTAATCATCATTTATTATTTCATTATTTCCTTATAATAAGTAAGACTTTTGAGCATTATTTGTGGACATCTTAGTCTAAAGCTGTGGAGCACGCAGCATACTGAGCTTGAAGAATAAGGATGCAGACAGAGACTAGGCGCCCTTATCGCACCTTTCTTGAATTTCCATCTCACATTTTGAGCACAAGCAAAGAAGTAAAAGAGAAAACCACTTCAGGAGTGATGCCAAGAGTTCTCCCTAATTCCAGTCTTCCTGCTTCATGTAAAAGATCTCCTTAAAAGTCATCAAATGAATCATTGTTCCAATGTTGATCATTTTATTTTACAAAAAAGAAATAAATGTAAGAACAGCCCATATATTTATGTATGTTCATATATTAAATATAATTCATAAAGCATAATTATTTTGTATTTATTTTCATTTGGATTGAGTCAATGAATTCCTTTTGTTGTTTTCTAAAGTTCTTTAAAAACTACTGAAAACTGGTGTCTACTATAATGATTAAGATCAAGAATCAGTATACACCTGACAGATATATTTATTAAAATCAAGAAAGTAAAATAGAATATCTTTCTGGTGATCTATGAAATAGGGCTACAAAAATCAGATTTACCCTTCTTGAATCCAGCATTCAAAATGAGCTCCAAGACATTTCAAAGATGACAAGGGTGACGACAGTACTATTAATCATCTCTGTACATCAAGTACTTTATATAAACAACCCCATTTTCCTTCACCACATTCTTACAAGACAGGTAATTAGTACATGGCCTATTTCACAGCTAAAGAAACTGAAATTATAAGAGAAATTATAAGAGAATAAGTGAATTGTACAAATTCAAACATTAGGCATGTTAGTCCTGGGACCTAGCCTGCCTAATTACAACTATTAAACTTTAAACTATTAAACTAAAGGACCTCTCCACCCTGAAATATTCACACAACACCTGTACCTTTGATTATTTCCCTCCCAAAAGGGCCCCAATAAGTCATCCCATCTCTTTATTTTCCCAATACAAAATCCATTTGGCAGAGTGCAACCTAAGGAGTGTGATTCCCCATACACTGAAACATGAGTAGAATTGAAGACCTGCTTTAATTAGCGCCAGCACTTTCTCAGGGTTATTGTTCAATGAGAAAGGTGATATTAAAATCAGAATTGTTGCTGGGTTCTAAATAGCCCATTTTTCTTGTAGCAAGCATAATCATAAACAGGAGGAGGCTGTTCTTGGATCTTCTCCAGCACACAGTGCCTCCCCAAAAGGGCAATTCTCTCTGTCTGTTGCTTGCTTTTGATAGCAGTCAGTTAGAGTTTACATGGTGGCAGAGTGTTTAGAGTTTTCTTGGCATTTAGCAAGTAGAGAAAATTATGTCCGTACATTTCTTGGCAACGCCGATTTTAATCATCTTTATATGACAAATATTCTGTTTATTGTTAAGACCTTATTTGAATAGAATCTCCAACATTCTTAGTTTAAAAACAAATTACCTCTTTTTAGCTTTCAAAGGACATACCCTAAAGGACATATTGAATGAAGAAGATGATTTTGTCATTTTTGCCCAAGACTATCTTTTGCTTCTGATCCAAGTGGGTTAGCAAGAATTAATAAGCAGTATTTTTAAAAATTAAGGGCAGGAATAGTGATGCACACCTGTAATCCTAACATTCTTAGAGTCTGAGACAAGAGGATCTCAAGTTTAAATTCAACCTGGGCAACTCAGCAATTTAGCAAGACTTTGTCTCAAAATTAAAAAATAAATAAATAAAAAGGACTGGAAATGCAACTTAGCAGGAAGATTCAGTTTCCCTGAAAAATATTATTCAGAGAAAAGCTGCTTTTTGCACTGCAGTGAGTTTGACTTAGGCTCCCCTGGGTTCTTCTTTTGATCCCAGTTATTCTGTGTACTTGATTTTTATTATATTAGTAGCCCAGTGATTATGTGGCATATTTCTGAATAGAAACATCCAAGTGTGCAATTAGTTGGATTTGTTCTACTTTCATAAATTTTATACAAGTGTTCAATGTGCATACTACCTTTTAGCATCTCTTTAATGGGCATTTTGAAAGTCTTAAAATAAAAGTAATGCCTCATTTGTAATCTTATGTTAGAACCTAATGACAGTATATTACCTTTTCTCTTATAAATTTTTTCTAGTATTCATTAGTAAATAAAAATACCAAATGGCAATGGAGTATTGTAACTCTTTCATACAGTATTTTACTTTTATAGTATATTTTGATTGACAAGGATCAAAGAGTTCTTTAAAAGGCTTACTCTTGATAGACAGCATATCACATAAGATGCTTTGGTGAACTACCGTAGCGCCCTGTAGCTCAATGATGGCTGTAAAATGGCTTGAACATTTGTTAAAAATTAGAGGCAAGCATAAAATATTTACTAAGGACAGAAGGCAATTATTGAATTAAATAGTTGCAATCATAGAATGAGAACAAATCAACCAATCTTTTTAAATACACTCCTTCCAATCTTAACAAAGAAAGAATTTGTTTAGTCTCCCTGTATTTGGAAACACGGGTGAATTCTGAGATTATGATGTAAAATATGACAAATAATATAGAATCCACAGCATTAAAGTAAAATATCAATGAAGGTGTAGTACGTGGTATTCTTAATTCAACATACCCACAGTTTTCTGCACACACAAGTAGTCCCCTAAACCCCAACTAATAATGAACATAAATCAAAATACATTCGCGTAAAAAGATAAATAAAATGTTAAATATTAGCAGTAAATCAGTTGTGAACAATAGAAACAAAACAGTACTTAAAGAGTTAAAGACTACAAAAATCAGTGACTACGTGTTCAGTGACGAGGGAATAGGTGTGTGACTCACAATGCTGTGTATCTTGACTGTACACAGCAGCAATGACCTTGAAGCTATGCCAAATAATTAGCTGACAGCCCTTGTGCTGACTACTCTTCTACAAAAATTTGTAAGAATTCTGAAAAATGTATCCATGGCCATTGAGCTCAACAATGATGCAATCCAGATGGATACTAGGCGGTAAAATTATCTTCCCAAGAGAAGGCTACACAGATTGTCTTATCTGTGTCTACAGTCTGGGTTATCTGCTCTCAAAAATACACTAAGTATATTCTGGCTTTATAGAAAGTTGCCAGGTTTTAAAGTAGAATTTGATGGGCTAGTTCATAGAAAAAAAATAGATTTTTTAGGACACTCAGTCACTTAACATAAACAAGAAATTGCCTATTTTCAAGAAATACATTAAAAGTAGAATGTTTGGGAACCATTGAAAGCTATTGCTTAGAACAATTGCCATTACTGATGCGTTAGGAATGTGTCTGATAATACACGGCGTGAAGTTTTTGATTTGCTACTACCAATTAATTTGATCACAAGATCAGATTGTGATACCTGTTTACATAAAGCCTGGAATTCATATTTTTATTCTTTGTAGTGAATCCAATTGCCAGAATTGAGAACATTATAATGAGGTTTTTGGAGGATGCTGAGCTATATCTTATATTTAAATATATGACACGCATATATTTAAATATGCTTTTCTTTTCAATCACTCAAAGACATTTTATTTTATTTTTATTTTATTTTTTATATTGAAAAAATGATAGTCCCCTGCTGGGTGTTAACTTACAGAGAAGAAATAAATAGTTATAGCTCTGAAGTGACATAAGAACGGAGAAACCACAGGCTTTGGGGTCAAACTTGGGTTCTCATGCTGGTTTTGTTACTTCCCACACATAGAATGTTAGGCAAGCCCATTAATTCCATTGGACTTATTCTCTCATCAGTGAAATGATGATAATAATACACTGTGTTTGATTATAGATAAATGATATGCATGGTATTCAACTTTTTAGGATGCATAGGGCAAAATTCCTACCATCATATATAGATAGATAGATGATAGCTACATAGCTAGATAGCCGGCTATCTAGATAGATAGACAGACAGATAGATAGATCTCATGCCTAGGTGTCAAATCTAGACAGACATAAAGGAAAACATATAGCACTAGAATTGCACTTCTGGTCATCAGTCATGGGTTTGACTCTTGTTTCCATTAAACTAGTTGTATTTGACTTTAGGGAATCAACTGTATCAGTCCCCAAGCGTTGTCTACACAGAATTTTTGGTTTCAATCTTTTCTTGTCTCGGCTTACTTACTATATGAAGGTAAACAGGACCAAAAGCCAGATGTGCATGGAACACTACAGGTTTCAGTTAATTTTAACATTCATTCAATGAGTTGTCAGAGACAAAGAATACTCAGCAGATGACAAGAAGAGAATCCGTTTGTCTGTTCAAAACTGCAGCATTAGATTTTAAAGCCTCATCCCAGTCACATGATCAGTATTAAAAATTCCAATAGGCTGCATAAAGGAGTAGTTTTTATAATTCCATTTTGTTAATACTACACATTTAAAATTAAAGTGTAGTTTAAAAATTAAAGTTTAAAATACAAACAAAACATCATTAACCTGAGCTGTTAAAAGGATCATGTTAGTTTAAATTGGGCAAAAGATACTCAGTTTTGTTTTTTAATAGGAAGCCACTGGGCAATTGAAAACACATTTTAGTTAAATGCCATGTTTGGAGAATGCAATGAAAGGATCTGAAAATATCTTTCTGGGTTTCAGAAGGAACATGCATGAAAACTTGTATAGGTCTTAATCCTGTTGCCAAGTAAGATTTCAGGTTTCAAAGCAAACATATTAAAAATAAAATAGTTCTTTCAAATAGCAAAAATAAAAGACTATTTGTATGTAATCAAGACAGGTAATGATGCAAAAAATTACTCCATAAATCAATCAACCCTCTATACTTGTTTCATTAAAGGACAATATAGTCAGATATCATTTCAGCATCATTATCAGACTTCTCAGATTTGATTTCCATTCAAAATTTGTAGCAGAACTCAGCACTTTAGAAATAACGAAACAAAGGAAAAAGGGAAATCCAATGCAGATGTACATTTTCATGATATTTGATGCATAACAGCATAGTTGTAGCATATTAGTCATCGTGGCAACCAGGCGACAAAAAATATTGAAGAAACCTAATGACATGCTTTATATTTCTGCTCAGTCTTCAATCTAACCCCGGTTATACATCAAATATATTAACATTTTAAATACATTAATGCTATGTTCATTTCTAGTGATATATTGGAATCTTCCATATATGTCTCTTCTTGAGAATTGGGCAATAGGTTTCCAGAAAATAAATAAAAATTTAAAAACAATGGATTAAACAATCATCAATATACCCAATATACCCCCCCAATGCTATTGACAATATACCTGAGAAGATAATTAGACTTCTTGAGTGAAACAAAAACTCTAGAATAATAAGATTAGTCCCCTAACTCACACTTAAAAATTATGTTTTTACATTAGAGTTTTTATTCAAGTATCACAATTTATTGACAAAATATATACACTTACAATTTGCTCTCTCAAAGAGTTGCATAAATATATTACTTCTAAAATATATAATAAAATATATAATAAAATATATAATAAAATAAAAAGAGAATTTATAAATGTTTCTGGAAAACAAAACCTATAAAGTAGCTGAATGTTATTGTAGCATAAACACGGTGGAATTAGATAGTGAATACTTAAAATCCAAGGACTATCACATACTAGAAATGGAAAATTTTAACCTATTTCTTTATTTCCCTTTCATTTATAAAGCACTTCATATCAGTATGGAATATCAATATGCCATTATTTTCAGATGTGATTGTATCCCTAGAAAATCCAGTATAATTAATGAAAAACCTTAGAAATAATGAGTTTTCTAACAGCAACATAAAATAAATTACATTTCAATTCATCGGATACATCTTTTAGAAAAGTATAATGAAAAATCTCATTCCAAAAACATCAACTACCATGGAATAAACTTTATTAGACTTGTGTATGACACGAATGAAAAATATTATGGAAAATTTGCTGCAAAATATGAAAAACATTTTAAAATGGAAAGACCATATTTTCTTGATAAAAAATTCATTTCTTCCCAAATCAAGTTTCCAAATTAAGAACCCAAATCATACTCCAAAAAAAACTTTTTGTATGTTTAAAAGCTGATTTTAATGTTTATCTGAAGGAAAACGCATAGAAGGAAACTGACCAAAACAGCCTTAAAGTTCTCTTCACCTTGGTTGAAATTTAGACAGATTTCTTCTTGACTATAGCTCTCTGATCTCCTCGTATATTTACTTGCAAAAGTACAAATGCAGGAGGCTGAAAGAGAAGGATTTCTATAAGTTTGATGCCAGCTTGGGCTACGTGATGAGTTCAAGAGCAGCCGGAGCTATGGAGGGAGACCCTATCTCAACACCCGCCTCCCTCAAATAATCAAAAATACAAACTCCGAACCTGCCTTTTTAAGGTGTAAATCTTTTCCTGTCACTTGTCAGTTTCATAACCACAAGGCTAGCCCCACTGCTTAAAAAAATCTCCTGCTTTTTCTCTCAGCTGAGTTAAATTCAGTATTTTCCCTATTCCGATTCTCTTGACCCTTATGCAATAGTGTTGTCTTTCTTCTTAATTTATTCTATCTCTGAAACAATCATGACTTTTTTTAAAAAGAAAAAAAGGATGTGAGAAAAAATATAACTATCAGATAATAAATACCATAAATTTACAATAATTAGAAATTAAATTATTGGCATACATAAAGATAAATGATAAATCTGTATGGTTAGAAACAGTCTGACAGATATATGTACACTAATATATGACACACATAGAATTACAAATCAGTAAAATAAGAAAATAAGCTACCTAACAAAAGATGTCAGGACAATGGGACATCTTCATGGAGATAATACAGTTTGATCCCAGTTGGGAACCAAAACTTTATCACTTGGATCTTTGGGGGTCCAAACAGTAGCAACTGTACATATGATTAACTACCTAGATAGAGGCAGGGTCCAAGACAAGAGAAACTGTGGTTACTATGGCAGGGCAGATACCCCAAATAAATTTAGTCAAGTTCACAGTTTCATTTTTTGTTTATTATAATACTATGATGCTCTTAAACTAAAAGAAATGAACAAGTCTTCAGGCATGTTTGACCCAGTGGTTCTACATTTTCAAGTTCTGGAAAAGCTTTAATCTACTTTTGTATATGGAATGAAACTGGGATCAAACTGTATTTCATTATAATAAAGTAAATACAATTGGAATGAGATTACACTGTTTAGAGCAATCTGACATAAAATACATGAGACACTGCAATTGCTCTAATATAAAAATTCTCAATGTTGAAAATTTTCCCTACTTTGTAGTAGTAAATACATACATGCGTTTCCTTTTTTTAATAATTAATTATCACATATTGTACATAAACATTTAAATAAAAGAATTACAATAGGACTATGATGAACCCATGATATCTAAAGAAAATTTGGAATTAAAAATACTGCCATAAATGTGTTGTCATCCAGTCCCTCTGGCATGTGACAGAGCCCCTATATTCATAGCAGCATCCCCGTGAGTGTTGGCATCTGCATAAGTTTAGGTAATATGTAAACCAAGGAAGATATCTAGTTGTAATCAATATTTCTTTCAACAGAAAGACTTAATAAATGGGTATCAAAATGTTTCATACTATGTACTGTACTCTACACATAAGAAAGAAAAAAAAACTGATAGCAAAAGGTGCTTGCTAATGTGAACATGAAATTGTTAGTCATTAAAGAGATGCCATAGAAAGTGAAGTATAAGAAAGAGCCAGGTATGATTCCAAGATCTCAAAGCAGTATTATTTTCACCCAACCTGTCTTTTCTCCGGTAAAACAGGCGTCACTACAAATCACAATGCTTAAGAAATAATGAACTCGGATGATTCTCTCACTTTTATGCTGACTACAAAGAAAGAACAAAACATGATACCTACTCAAAGGGAATTCACATTCGAGTAGAAATGTTGAGCTAACCCCATTAAACAACTAATTAAAATCTGAACCCTGACATGGTTTTGAATCATAATAATTCAAAGATTATCAATGTGGAACTTACCAAGTTGTTTATATTTAAAATGCTGTACGGAGTATTGTTCTCCAAACTCTAGCCAAAGTAACTCCATCTTGTGATGGACATCCCCCACACTTCCAAAACACACACACCGTGCAGATTCCTGCGTGGTGTTCCATCAGTTGCTAGGGCTGTGTGCCAGAATGCAGTTCAACAAGACCGTTCACCACTGCAGCAGGACAGTGTTGACTGAAGCTGACAAGTGTTCTCCATAAAAATGGGATGGGAGCAGAGCACACATGGCTTTACTCAAAGATCCTTCTTGCTTTTGATCCTGGTTTTACCATTTTAATTACAGCCCGATAAAACCTGTCTCTTATCAAAGGGGGTAGTTATAATTTAAATACTTCTGCAGCCCAGAAGTTGTCCATTTACTTTGTAAGTAATCCCTAATAAATCACTTACTTGCCTAATTGAACTTGTCTAGTCATTCCTTGGGCCGAACATGCATCCCAATTCAGAGGCAGACATTTCTTTTATATCTCTTCAGGAAATTCACACAAAAATGTGATGATGATGATGATGATGATGATGATGATGATGATGATGGTAAAACTACGAAACATCATTTAAAATCCATCTTAAACAGGGTTCTAGTGTTTCATAAGTATTAGTCATTTTGTCCTTCCAATAAACTTAGAAACTGAGCTACTCTCCCAATTTTTTGGAGGAGGCAAACGAAGCCTAAGAGAGTTAAGTGATTTGACAAGGACCACAGATTTGTAGTTGTAGGAATAATCAGTGTGTAGTATTCAAAATTTGAACCCAGGAATTCTAGCTTTAGACCTAATGCTGCTGAGCAAACATCAATAAAGCTTGCATTTTGAAAAGGTATGTCAGCAATGATTGCAGATGTGGCATGAACCAAGTATATCCTTTCATACAGTCCCCATTGGGCATACTATGCTACTATTGAATAGTAGTTTTTCAGGGTTCGGGAAAAGATGAAAGTGGAATACAACCTCAGAACGTATCTTGTCAAGTGGATAATTAGAATAGAGTCCTCATCTGCTCAAGTGTGATCGCTGAAGTGTATTATATGGTTAGGACCTTAGAAGAGAGCAGAGGAAAAATTAAAATCAACCCTGCTTGTTTCCCTAGGGATCAGTGGAACAAGGAAAATAATCTTTATGACAACTGAAAAGAAAGAAAGTCATTCACAGGGGGCCTAGTACCATGAAGAATGATGCATCACTTCCTAAGGTGGTGGGTGGTTCTCAAGTCTTAGCATACACCAGGATCCCCTAGAGAGCTTTATAAAGTAACTTGCAGAATGTGTATAACAACTTCCAGATTCCACTACAGTGCTGTTTTGAGGACCACACTGAGAAACAACGATCTAAAGCATGCTTATTACACCACTGGGCTTATGCTGTGAATCCTGTCACGTGTCTGATGAAATGTATTTTATAACTTGTAATTAGCGGGAACAATGGGCTCTTCTCTGTTACGGTGCATGGCCAGGTAGGCATTGATGAACTTAGGCTTGTGTTTCATAAAACATCCACAATGCTAGATCATTTTGCATTTTGACTTTTATTGGTTTCATAGGTTTGGTATAACAAATTGCCAAAAAAAAAAAAAAGAAAGAAAGAAAAAAGAAAGAAAGCCTGTTGGATTTGAAACATCTGAAATATTTTGTCACAGTTCCTGAGGTCATAAAACTGAAAGCACAGTGTCAGCAGGTTTCATTGCTTCTAAAGGCTCTCAGGGAGAAGTTGCTCTGTGCCTCTTTCCTAGCTTCTAGTAATTTCTTGGCCGCTCTTCGTGTGCTTTGGCTTGGAGTTCCATCACTCCCACTTCTGCCTCCACCGATGCGTAGAATTCTTCCTGTGTGTGTTTCTTCCTGTAAGAACATTGGTGATCTGATTTAAGGCCTTAAGCCACTATAACCTCATCTTCATCTAACACTGCAAAACATTATTACTACATAATAATATTTTCTTAAATTCTAAATGGACATGAATTTGAGGGCATACTATTCAGTTCAATATATTCTCTGCCCTGACAGTTTCTAAAGTACTTTATCACAGATGGTTACAAAATACAGTTCTTCCTTAACCCTCCAGATGACTGCAAGTGTTATAGGGACATTGCTCTCTTGGTATTTCTTCTTCTCCTTTGTCTCCATCTTTAATTTCTTCTTTTTTTTTTTTCTCTCAAACTCATTTCAACAATCACTAAGATGTGTTATGGTATTGCTCTTAATCTTTGGGTATTTATTTATTTATGCTCATTTCTTTGGTGAAGTCTTCTTACTTGTGACTTAGAGCACCATTTACACATCTTTGCTCTGTATATCTTCTTGTTCTGGAACTCTCTCCTGATTTCTAGATTCCTTCATTCAAAGATCTTCTCAGCTACACTTAGATATTTTAATAAAGACATCTAACCTTTTGATAATCACATATAAACTCATAAAATTTATCTGTGCCCTACTTCCATCCATATAAGTAAATTATTACCATTGTTCAGATTAAAAAATTCTTGCTATCATCATTGACACATCTTCTTTCCTTACCATTCTCATGCATTTCATATTAAATATGATTTTATTCATTACCCATTAAACATGCTTGAGATCCAGCTACATTTTGCAGTGCTCACACTGGTACTAGCTATGTCTATCATCTCTCACTTGGATTGTGGTAAATACTTCCTAGCTGATCTATTTACTTTATCAATAGTTGCCACTCAGTCTGTTTTCAACATACCAGTCTGAGTGAGAGTTTGAAAATTTAAGTCACATTACGGGACTTTGGAAGGTAAAACCTTCCAATGTTTTCCTACCTCACTTAAGGATAAAGCCAAAGATCTTACATGAACCCAGGAGGACTCCATGATCTGCCCATGTCCCTCTTGCTACATCTTTGTCATATCTACACCATCACCCTCACCCTTTTCTTCTCTGCTGTAGCCATTATTAACTTCCTAGAAGTTCCCCTAGTACTTTTTCCATTTACTCCAGTAATGTCCAATTCCTGAAGAAACAAATAATAAGACAGCAAGAGTTTGTCTCTTCTTTTCTCAAAATAGACTACTATAGTTGTGCCAGCTTTTCAGTTTGTGTTATAGTGTGGTAGGTCAGATGGCTCCCACTAAATCCTCATGTAATCATGGATGGTGCTGAGACTGGTGTTTGTGATTGGTTTGTTATCTGGCACTGGGATGGGGGATGTGACTGTTGCACCTGCCCAGGGGTGGAACTAACATACAGAGTAAGGGCGAGAGGAAGATGTATTCTCTCTCTTGCCAGGTTCATGCCTTGCTGTTTGGTGGCTGCCAGGAATAGCTATACCACCACACCACCCTGCCTTGTAGCCAGCTGAATATGGACTAAAACCCCTGAGGACTGTAAGAAATAAACCTTTCCTTCTCCAATTTTGGGCATCAGGTGTTTTGTCTCAGCAATGAGAAAAAAGTAACTAAGACAGTTTGTAAATCTTTTCTAACATGCATTCATTGACGCAGAAAAAATAAAAACTAAAATGCATTTATGTTCCTTTAAATACAGGTCTCAATGTAAGTAGCAATTTCTTGTCTGCAAGACTGACTGAAGAATGCATTCCTAAACAACATTTCACTCAGGGTTCCAAGGGACAAATGAAGAGTTCTAGGAGAATTTTAATTTCTAGAAAGACAAAGGGACTATAAGAGTGTGTGTGTGTGTGTGTGTGTGTGTGTGTGTGTGTACCACCCTACAGTGAAACTAGAAATAAAGATTAAGAAAACAGAAAATTTGAAAAGGGCTTTCACATCACAGTTGTTAGCATTACTTTATTTAACACTACTATTGCATGACTATATTCTGAAGTAAAAAATTCAAATAAAATATATATCCAGAAATAAATCAAGAGGCCCCTCACACCTCTTATTTGCAACAAGTCTTTTCTTCTTCACTGTGCATAGCTCTCAGCCCTTTGTGCTATTTCTTTTCTATATATTTGTGTATGTGTATACTTACACATATGTATCTTCAGGGGATTTTTCCAATAAATAAATCACCTTTACAAGTTGTTCAGCAACTTGTGTTTTTCACTTTAACATTTTTAAAATCTTACTTTGTCAGTGCATACAGAGCAACCTTGTTCTTTTGTGAGGGCTGCTTAGTATTCCAGAGTATAAATAACTCATAATGTGTTTACTTACTGAGCTCTGCCATGCCACTGAGCAGCTTCTCTACTAGGGAAGAACCTGCCATCACCAGTGGACTTCATTCTAGCCCTCTATCTCATATATTAAACAGTAGTGCTTGACATTAGCAAGGCAGCCTAGTGAAAGCAGGTGAAAGTTCCATTTTTAAAAACTTTATTATAGATATGTACATTGATGTAGATGAATTTTGTGATACCTGAAAAACAGTCAATACAAAATCCATGTGTTTTAAAACAATTGATTCTTAATTTTCAATTAGAGTTTCACATAGAAAAAAAGTCAATATAATGATCTGTTTACTTGGAAATAGCATTTATAATTTACAACTCATAGAAAGTTTCATCACTAAAAGTTTACAGAATACATGACTTTAACCAGTATAAACAATAAGTTTTCTCTAGTGTTTTAAACTTTCACATTTGTAAAGCTCTGAAGTACTCCTTTGTAGCCAAAGCAGGTAAATCTTAGGTTTCTTTGAAAAATTATTTCAGGGCAAGCTTTGCTCTCAGGCGTCTCTCCTCAGAGGGAGATGGCCCTTCCAGCCCTAGAAAATTGTATCCTTCAAAGTTAACGTGGAAAGCTTATTAAATAGGAGTAAATTAATGATTCATAACCCAAGCCCCATCTCACTCTCTTTCTAGCCCACAATTTACTTTCAGATCCCATCCAAAGTTGTGAGAAATAATGGAATTCTGCATTCAAAAACTCTTCAAAATTGTAACCTGAATACCAGAGCTTATTTTTACATTGTGGTGGAGAGAGGAGCTGTTGATATATTATTTACTTTATAAAATCACAAATAGAAAAACCAAACACACAAACAAAGCAGACTATGATTGTTCATTAACTAGATTGCTTATAGGCCAAGAATAAATAAACCCAGAGTCATCACTACCGTGAGTATAAAAGACAATCATTCAAAATGGATTTTTTTTCTCACTACCTAGACTCTAACTTACTAAGAGTTATGCAGAAATAATTAACATTTACTTACTTTTGTTGTGACTATATTAAAATGAATTCTTCTTTCTGCTTTATCACCTTGCCAAGAACTGCATGAATAGGACTAAAACATGAATTATACTATTTTTTCTATTCATTTCTTTCTTTTCTATTCATCTAGCTCTACTTTTTCCAGTCCCATACCACAGTTTCTCCACATTAACACTATTGACATTGGCACCAATAGTTGTCTCTTAAAAGAACTTTCCTGTGCATCACAAAAGGTCTAGCAATGTTCCCAGTCTCTCTCCGCTAGATATCACAGCCTCTGCTCAGTTGTGACAACAAAAACATCTCCAGATACTTATTACCAGAAGAATTTGCCACCAGTTGAAAATCACTAGCGTAGCATTTATTAAGTATTACAGCTTCTGTAACAAAATTTTTTTCCATTTACCTCGTCTACCCTTGCCTGCCTATAAAACGATGGCAGTTCTACCTGCTACTACTTATGCCAGGAAGTGAATCTTCAGTTACTATTCTTAACATTTTGCTTACTTCCGGGAGTGTGAATCGAACAGAGATATCACCAATAATTTCCAGGCTCTATTCTAACAAAGCACTTCCACTTAAGTTCTTTGTGATTCAGTTTCCTTAGGTATAAATAGAACACCATAGTAATTGTCAAGTCAGATTATTGTGAGAATTAAATGAATTAATGTGTCTAAAGTGCTTAGTTGTTTCTGGAATTTAGTAAACACTATATTAAGTATTAATGATTTTTACCCTTATTGGATTGGTGGTGTTGTTTTGTTTTGTTGTTATTTGTTGCTGGAGATCAAACCCATAAGCTTGCACACGTCAGGCAAGCGCTGTACCAACGAGCTACATCCCCAGTCCACTTGCCTCACAGTGACCATTATTCTCTTCTGTTAAAACCCCACACCAGCGGAAATGGGACTCAAATATGGACCTAATCTCACAGCCTGACCTTGTAACAATTAATGCTGACTTCAAAGAAGAAACACTAAAAGAGATCAACTCAGAGTTATATCTGTAATTTTAAATTTTCTAGTAACTATACTTTAAGAAATAAAAAGGAACAAGTGAAAGCAGTATTATGTTTATTTTATCCCAATATATCTCAAATATTGTAATTTTAATGTAGAATATTAATAGGACACTTACATTTTTTGGTGCTTGTAATGCATCTCAGTCTAAATTAGCTAGTGTCTAGGCTACTGTATTGAATAGCACAGGATCATACAAGAGACAGATGACAAGTAAGGACACAATAAATACAAAGAGATCTGCCCTCCCCCTCATATTATGTGTCACTTATGTGTTTTAAAATCTTGCCTTCCTCATTAGATTGATCTTATTTGAAAGTCTCGTGTCTGGTAGCCCTTGTATAGCATACACAACCAAAAACTCCCTATATTTAACAAACAAGATGAATGCAAACAATTAATAAATGCATGAATGAATGAGAGAGTAAAATACAATAAAAACCAAATAGCAGACTGCATATTTTTTCTATCATTGGAGAGGCAGATGAATTTGAAAACCCAAAACCTCGACAGTAAGATCATTTGGCTGTTGAGAGAGGAGTGTCAGAGATATAACAGATGCACAACTCTAGTCTCCTGCTGTCAATCTGATAAAGTCCTGAACGTTTTTACATTAAAAGTGCACACTACAATTTTTTATGTATTCACATCTCCCAACAGAATTATTTGGTTATATAAAATTCCTTTCTAGTCTCTGAGGACAGCATTTCAGGATATTTTTTAATTTCAGGATATTTTATACAAACAATAACAAAAGAATGGATTATGAATATTTGAACCTCAGTAAACATCCAGTTATAGGTTGACTAAATATTCTCAGTTACTTGAGTTATTTTAAGCAGTATTCCTTAGACACTCCAGTTCTTGTTAAAATGTACAGACCAAACCAGGCACAATATTCTAGACAGGCTAACAAGCACAGTATATGATGAAATTATGAACTTTCTTTATAGATTTTGCAGCTATGAATTTGTACATTGCACTAAATTTTAAAAGCTGATATTATCAACTCACTGTTGTAGGTCATTGTCAGATGAACGTCCATTAATCAATCATTGCCCAGCTTCTACATACTGCTATATGCACACAAGTGCACATGCACTTATACATAAAATTAAACCTAAATACAAGATCAAATGAGTTCCTACTAGAACTTAGCTAATTAATTTGAGTTCATATCTCCAGAGTTTTGTGCCAAAATTCATGTTGACTCTGACGTCTACTACATTAGACAGTAGCTAACATTCCCAAGTTTATGACGATCACCAACCTCATAAGGACATTCCCATCTTCATCCCAGTGTTTAAAACAATGTTAAACACATCAAAATTTAGGATGAAGTTCTGCAAAGTGTCAGTAGATGTAGAAGTTTTCAGATACTATATGCATAAGAATCACCCTGGGGAGCTTTTTTAAAATTCAGACTTCCTGGCCTCCTCTTCAGAAATTCTGCTTTGGTAAGTCTGAGTGGGACCTAGGACTATAAATTTTTAAAAAGCACCTATGGGAGTAAATAAATAAATAACTTTTAAGTGACAGTAGGCCAAGACTATTTAGAGCTTGTGCTAACAATGGAGTCAACCACCAGCACTTGCATTTGGCAAAGACTTGAAGGCAAGCAGAGTAGAAGAGAGCCTTGATGGTGAGAGAGAAAAAAGGTGAGGTTTCTGATATGCCCTGATTGGAGGCTGTTGGCATAAGGAAGCTAAAAGCACGCTAATGAAAGCAGAATATCCTGTGTGATTGGTAAAAGATAAATGTTTGACTTTCTCCAGTTGGTACTAACTTGGAAGCAGGGACAAAACTTAGAGAAGTTACCATTATTAATAAAGTTCTGGTCATTTGGGTCTGATTTTGTTATTGCCTTGCCTCCTGGATTATTAGATATAAGTAGTAACAAAATTTCCTAGACTGGTTACTATAAGTAATAAGTTGCTTCCCAGACTGCTTGATGAAGCTTGTGAATCAGGTTTCTATTTTTATATGTAGATGGACCATTATCTATCTATATCCTGACTCTTACACCCAGTAGACTTTGATATAAGAAGTTCTCAAACATAGCCTGGTACTTATTTAAAACATGCACCCTTACCTTTTTTCTTGACTCTTATTAAACCAAGTTCTCAATTAATTGACATTTTCCCACATAACCACAGTTGATAAGAATGTTTTGATAGAATGATGAATTGAAATGATAATCATTCATTTGTGTAACCCTTCTCAATTAAATGTTTTACCTTCTTTTGCACATTTATTCCTTTTCACCTTCAAGTAGGAAAGACATGACTTAAAATTGCCAGGTTAGTAGATTCTATTTACATATGATATCATGCCTATCACGTATTCAAGGTGGTTACATAAGAAAGCATCCATGGGCAAAGAAATTTCAGGAAGTTTTCCTTAGCACATTCATTCTCAGAGAGATGAAGGACATATTAAGGAAAAAATTATCCTGATATGATCACAGAAAAAATACATAAATTTTATCTATTAAATTATCTGACCACTGCATATCTAGTATAATGTCAACAACAACAAACCTGACAATACTATGTACTGATGAGAATTCAGAGTAACAGCTTCGTATATGTTGGTGATAATAAATGGTATGGTCACTTTGGAAAACTCTTTGCAAGATTATTATAAAGTAAAATATGAACTAATAATATGACCTAACACTGTTACTCTTGTTTATCCTAGAGAAATGAGAAGTTATATTTGTGCAAAAACTTCTATGTGAACATTTAAAGTCACCTCATTCATTGCTATCCCAGATTGCAAATGGCCTAAATGTATTTTAGTGAATGAATAGATAAATAAACTGGATTGTATACATACAATACAATACTATGCAGCATTGAAATGGAAAGCTAATAATTCAACAAATAACATAGATGAATCTTGCATGTTTCTGCTAAGTATGTGGCTATATAGTACATGATTTCATTTATATTCTAGAACAAAGATGGACAGTGAATCAATGGTTGACAGGGGCTTGAGAATTAGGAGGGAAGAAAATTTACAAAGGAGGTATCATGTGAATACATGGTTCCATACATATTCCAAATCCATGAAAGTATACACCACAGAGAGGAAATTCTCTCTTTAAAACAACCCAAGATATAGAAAAAACCATGACAGAACATGATCTGTGACAAATGAACCAAACTATATCATAAATAAATAATATAAGCACACAAAATATAGTAGGGGAAGAGTGCTGTAAATGACTTTGGGAAACAGTGATTTGACTGGATAAGCTAAGGCTGAAGACATAAGAATAGTACCACATAGAATATTTGATAAATTTGTTTCTCACTGGAATATGGGTTAAAGATTCTTTAGATATTTTATGAATAGTAGAGTCAAACAAATAGGCAAATAAATGACACATAATGGGACAGGAAACACCTGCAGGCCCTACTACTGACAGACAAGAGAAAAATTTGCCAATACATATCAATGTGCTTATGTCTAGAAAATGGCAAAAATTGTTCCATGATATTTGAAACCCAGAAAATAACAAACCAGTGCAAAGGAACTGAGCGCTGCTAATGACACTACAACTAATGTTGCCTGTATTTGTTTCTGTTTTTGATTTAGAGCCTACCTCCCCTGAATGGCCAATGATAAGATAAAAATACAATAAAGTGTTGCAATTATTTCAAAATAATAGAAATAAGTAAAATCATCAATCAAAAATGTGAAAGTTTAAAATATCCATATAGCAAGATCCTGTTCCTATCCATTATTGAGTCAGCACACTGATTACAGAAGGAGATAGAGAAATATAAAAGGGCCAGATGATCAATGGTGATGACTTTGCTGGAGTTTGTGGGTTGCGAAAACAAAAATAAAGAACCACTATTGTACCACCAGAATGAGCTTGCTCTGGTTCCTCCTGATATTATTAGCATAGACAAAATGAAGAACGCTGTTTTGTAGGAACATTTTCAACCTAACGTGAATCAAGAAGACTTCTCAATTCAATTAACTTTATATTTCAGAAGTAGAATCTTCCCTAGAGAGATCTTTAACTTCTCTTAACATTTATTAACCATCTACACTCTGAGACACTGAATACCTTCACTTTAGTTTTCAAGCCCTGGATTCTACTTTGGGTCACTCTAGTTCTCATTTAATATAGGATTAATGAGTGTTTGGTACTTCATGATAGTGGAATCCTATGTAGAGGTTATTTTTCATCAGGAATATAAAGAGATTGGTAAAGTAACTGCAATACTTTAAGAACTACTACCTTGAATTCAGAATTTTGAGACCTGGTCTTGCCACTTCCTTATTTTGGAAAAATAACTTCCTTTCTCTGGGCCTTTTTCTTTGGTTTGCAAATTCTGCTAATACTCCCATTGGTACTCACTCCACAAGAATGATCATGAGGGTAAAATGAGATTGTCTTGGCATTAACTCCTTACAATTTATTACATAAAAACTACAAACGAGAGTTTTATGAAGTCTGTAACTATGAATAATAAAATTCCTGATATCCATGAAAAACAAAGAAAACTCTATTTTGATCAAAATTACATTTTGATTTACTACATTGATACAATTTTATGATTCCAAAAAATATTACAAGGACTATTAAAATGATTTCTACTAAGTATAAAAGTAACCAATGAAGAAGAAACACCATGTAAATGCTAGATGTAATACAGTATCTTCAATAATTTACAAGTACAAAAATTATGAAAGCAAATAGAAGTCATAGTATGTCTCCTATTTCCTTTCCTTACTTAAGAATAAATAAACTATGTCATTAATTCACACAAAAATGCTGGTAATTATTAAAAATCCTCCAATGGGTGCCACGGAGTTATCAGGAGAATAAGACTGAATATGAAAGGAATGAGTTGGTGGGAGAATTTTGTCATCAGGGAAAAACTGACCTCCTTTCAGTCACACTAGGTAAGCAGTTATGTTTGCTTATAAAGTTACACCTTCTCTTACCATGCTAATAAAAGCAAATGAGACAAGGAGTCTTTTTTTAATCTTGGAGACATGATATAAAGCAAAAACATCAGGAGGAAGGTGAAGAGGTTTTCTTGCTAGTTCCAATTCTGTCTTGTTATTAGCTCCTCTGGACTGCAAATTTATTGACCTGTAACTCTGCAGGTGTATACAAAGAAAGAGACAAAAAAAATGAGAAAGAGCGAGACAGAGACAGACAGCCAGACAGACACAGACACAGCGACACAGAGACACAGAGAGATAAGAGACAGGGAGAAAGAGAGAAGAGAGAGGAGTGTAATAAATGTGGAGTGCTTAAATAGTACTTTTTTGTGAACAAGATTATAATTTTATATTCAGGACCTATTTGTACCACATGATAACCCTCATAATTGAAATACCAGTGTGTCCATAATCTAAAGGTCAGTGTCTTCAAGATTGACCTTTCTTGGCAGTTGAGAATCTAACTTGCACACTCCTATAATCACAGCATGCTGGAGGCTGGGGCCAGAGAAACGCAAGTTCAAGCCCATCCTGGACAACTTAGTGACTTAACGAGTTCTGTGTCAAAATATAAAAGGGGGCTGGGGATGTAGCTCAGTATGAAGGCCTTGGCTTCAGTACCTAATAATCAAAAAAAAAAAAAAACAGAAAATGAAAGAAAAAGAATTTAATTTATACTATTTCTTAAAATCATCTCTTCCTCTCCTGGAAGAGCATGGTCAGAGGGCAGTCTTCTCTTTGGGGATCTTCTGAGCCTCTAAACTTCAGTTTTATCACACCAGTGAGCAAAGAACAACTTTGGAACTTTTTCCCACTTTCTCAGCCTCTCAAAAATTTGAGTGCTCCATCCATTGTTCAAGGGCTGCAGGACTTGCTTTCCCCCTTCTTCATGAGCCAGCAGCCTAAACAGGTTTTAGACACTGAAGAAGGCCAAAATTACTCTCCACCTCAGATTCCTTTCCCAAAACTTGAGATTCCTACAGGATATGCCTTAAGATTTGCCTTAATCTGTTTTCCATTATTATAATGATATACTTGAGGTTGGATAATTTTGTAAAGACAAGACATTTATTAACTCACAGTTCTGCAGGTTCGAGGGCAGGATACCAGCTAGTTTCTGATAACATCACAGCAGACGTCACTACATTGGAGGGAGTGCGTCTGTGGCAGATCACATAATGAAACAGAAGCCCAAAGAGTGACTCAAGTTCCATGACAATTGCATTAAGTCCTTCCCAGTGCACAACCTGAAAGACTCACAGCCTTCCTCGAGGCCCAACGTTTTAAAGGTGCCAAGTGTAGCCTACTAACATCTGAAGATCAAATTTCACAGGAATCTTTAGAAGAGACACCTGCACCATGTCCAACCCAAACCGGGTCTTTGTCTTCCCCCAAACTCCACACCCATATTTACAACCAACAAAAAGAATCCATGCTTTCTTGATTGAATATGAGATGCTCCTGTGATTTTTGAAGGTCATTAGAGCCGAGCTATTCATTTCAGTTGCCCTGCTTGTCACTGGAACAAAATACCCTACACCAGTAACTCAGTAGAGGTTTACTTTAGCTCACAGTTCATGGCTCACAGTTTGGTCCATGTTCAACAGGATTAAACACAGAAACTGCAAGGCAGAAGGGCCTGAGCAGAGGAAAGCTGCTCATCCACTGGCATCCAGGTAGGAGAGAGCCAAGGGAGGAGCTGGGAAGGGATATACTCCCTTCCTGTCATGCCCAAAGTCACTGCCTCTTCCAACTAGACTCCACCTCCTAGCGGCAAGTCAGCTCCGTTGCCCGTATGACCCATTCACCTTCCCAACACGTGAAGCTTCGGAAACTACTTTAGTCCTAAAGCGTAACACTGTGTGTGGAGGCATCTGAGTCTCTCCCAGGGATGGGCTTAACTTTTGTGGGCCTGAAGTTTATACCACTTGCTTAGAAGACAAAAAAAAAAAAAAAAAAAAAAAAAGAATACAATGTTTTGAATAGAAAATTAAATACAGAAGTCTTTTCTCCTCCTCCTCCTCCTCCTTCTCCTTCTTCTCCTCTTCCTCCTTCTTCTCCTTCTCCTTCTTCTCTTCCTTCTTCTTCTCCTTCTCCTTCTTCTCCTTCTTCTCCTCCTCCTTCTTCTCCTTCTTCTTCTTTTGGAAAGGGAGAGAAGAAATCAGAAAAATTACAAACTTTTAAATGTTGAAAAATACAACAGACATCATAAAATAGAAAAAGAATATGTTTTTATTAACTTCTACCATATCCCTATAATACTTTACTGCTGCATGCTTTTTGCTTTTTTGTGTGTGTGATAGTGATATTAAAACTTTTTGCATGAAGAAAAATAATAGTTCCTTTAACTATCATGTTTAATCAAAACTTATTTTTTCTTATCAATGGTTGAGATACACA
>RJWM01012358.1:0-33268 GCA_004363535.1 Dasyprocta punctata | reverse complement strand
GGACTTATAAACTAGATGTACAGAACTGTATAAAAAAAAAGGCAGGTCATAAGTCCAAACAATGTGCCTCGGTCATTAAGTTCAAATAGTAGTTGAATCAAGCACTACCACCCAGCCCACCCCCTGTAAGCAACCAACTGGTTTGAAGGACAGGCTGAGTTGATAGCAACTGAGGTACAAATACAACTAAATGCTTGTATTGTCTGACTGACTTTGCAAGTCTAAGGCCGGTAGTCTGAACATCTAGTAGGAGGATAACAGTATGCAGTAGTAAATATGGGGGATTTCCTTCTATATTGTTTTTGAAATCCAATATTATTCCTACTGTTTTGCTTTGTTCTGATTTATTGTCTTGTTTTATTTAATGTTTTGGTTTGATTGGTTTTATTCTGTTTTGTTTTATTTGATTTTACTATGTGTGATGGTATGGACAACTATTGTAGAGATAAGATATACTATGGTAGCCATTGTTGACTTCCTATTATCCTGTTTTGAATTTCTGTACCACTTTCACTGTTTTGTTTTGATTTGCTTTATTCTGTTGTATTTTGTTAGGCATTATTCTCTTTAAAATAATTTTTTTTTGTTTTAAGGTTAAAAAAACCAGCAGTTAAACATGTATGTCATTAAATGGTGAATATTTGTAATCCACTCACAGTTGTATCTATCTGATGAACAAAGGAAGTATTTCTCAAAGCCATGTTTGTTACTAGGTTAGCTAATGGTAACTTCATGACACATGAAAGTAGTTTTAAATCACATTGACAGCAATGAATTCAAATGTATTCTTAATTTAACTTTCCATTATCTGAGTCCCACAAGTCCTATCATTGTTCCAAACCACCTGACTATAAAAGGAGTAATTTGAAGGGAAATTAGAAGTGGAAAGATACAGAAGACTTGATAAGATGGAAGTACAGTGTTTTAATTGTGACATTTTACAGAAAAAATAAAGCTTCCTCTCAGAGCTTTGGAAGGCGACAGGTGGGAGCACCTAAAGTTGCTCTATAACATTAGCTTTATAGCATGTCTCTGTTCTTCTTATGGGCTTGTACCTACCCTTGTCACCAGCAGCCTAAATAGAACAGAGACCTAAACACTGGGGACAAGTGGGAGTAAAAACTGAAAATCCACAGGATGGAGCAAATTCAGAGACTTCCTGGGCACCTCCTAAATGTAGTATAAAGGAAGTCACTATCTCTATCTTACAGTGGGAACAATAGAAATATAGATGAATCTTTTCCTAGATAGATGGGCAGTAAATAACTGAGACTAGGCTACAGCAGGATCTTGTCAAAGAGTCTAGAGCACTCCATGCACCAGAAGCTACTGCCAATTGTGAAATGGAGTAAGAGTATTGGGAGCCATTGCCAATGAGTGGTGTCTGTTAGGACATAGGGTGGTATCATACGACCCAGATATTCAGCACCTCTACTTTGATATATCACTTCAAATCAGAGAACACAGACAAAATGAACTGGAAGTAGTATTCAGATATTCAACCACATGCTGTATAAAAACAGTCATCCAGTGACACAAAAGGAAGTTGGGTGTGGTAGCACACACCTGTAATCCTAGCACTCAGGAAACTGAGGCAAGAGGACTGCCAGAAGTTTGAGGACAGAACAGATAGTGAGGGACCCAAAAATATGCTTAGACTTGCAAGAACAAGTAGAGCACACAGTTCAAATGGGAATCCATGTGCATGTAAAGCTAAGATACGTGTTAGGATAAATTTTAAAACAATATACTCAAGAAAAGAAAGATTTCCAGTCTTTCTTTCCTGGTTGTGAGACACTCAGGAGTATCAGCAGGTTAGCAGGAAGTTATGATCTGCTCAGTAGATCTAAGATGGATTTGGAAGTACTTGCAAGTTATAGCTGTAGAACAACTGGAAGAATCTGGTTAATCTAGTTCTAATAGATAAGAAAGATAAAACACAATCTTTGCTTTCACAGATCATATATTTCAGTAGAAAACTGTATCAGGAAATAGACTGCAAAATGGGCATGATTTTAGCAGTTTTATAGGGGAATGCTATCAAAAATAACACCAGTAATAATGTAAAAAAAAAAAAAAAGCAGAATAAGGCAGAGGGACAAGTTGACTGTGGTGGAGTTGAAATAGAGCCCTTAACCAATTTCACCGAATGTGCTGGAGCCAGGATAATCCTTCAGAGTTGTCCTTAAGTGAGGAAACGTAATCTCTGCACCCTATAGTGAAACTTTCCCTATCCCAGGAAAGCAGCTCTGTTCAGGTCAGGGAAAATACTCCCAAAGAAATATTCAGCTGTGAGTTGGTTCTCAAGAGCAACACCCTCAGTAGCAGGTGATGTGACACTTGTCACCCTAAAGAGAAATCTAGGAAATACCTTGAAGTGTCCACTGTAAACAACAACATGAAGAAAGAAACGTGAGATCTAAAACAGCCAGTGACGGGTCATTGTAAGTGGCACAGACAGCAGAGAGGGACCCTCTTCTACTATTTGAGACTTTACGGTAAGCTGAGATCATGTGACTCTCAGAACTTCTTGCTCAAACGTCAGGGTGCTCCTAGAAAAGTGTGAGGCACTGATCAGAGGCACCAATGATCACTTCCAAGAATGGAATTTAGATACATTCAGATGAACTCTGCTGCAAGTGTGTTTTCTCCCTAGAAAATTACAGCGGAGGATGGTGATTCACCTGAGGCCATCATAAGGATAGTGGTGAAACAAGATGGCAGACTACAGAAGCCACTGAGGAAGGTGACACAGCACTGAAATCAAATTTCCTATTTCTTCCTACTTTGCTAGACCAGCCGTGCTGCTCACGTCCTGTTTGGAATATTCTATTTCTGTTTAACTATGTTCTGTGATTCTGTCCCCCGATGGCAGATGCTCCACACTTGGCAAACTCTGTGGGCAATTGAAGGATTTGTTTACCTTTGCTCTGAAGCTCTGTGACACTTGTTCTTACATTCCCATGCAGGCAACAGAAGGAGAATAAATGCATGACACAGAGAAGCAACTACCAGTACCTCAAAAATAGGCTGGCTAGATACGTGTTTTCCCTAAACTGCAATTAAATGTTTTTTATAATAGTGAATGCCAAATAAGTGCAATGGTCCAAGAGAAAATAGAGAAAACAAATGCTAACAACTGCCATGCGGCAATCCCAGTTGTATATGCATATAATCATTAACTTTGTTTCTCTAGAATTTACAGGGAAAATAACATTATTCAGAAACCTTGTAAATTCAGTTGCTGTCAAGTGAATTCAAGATTTGCACTTAAAAATATGGATAAGGATTAGAAATTTAGCAGGAAGGGATTGAGGGATTTCCTCTATTTTTCAAAACATATTTAGCAGGAAGGGATTGAGGGATTTCCTCTATTTTTCAAAACATATTCAGTTTTGTTTTTTAAAGAAAGCTATAGCTAACACAGGTTAGAAACATTTCAGTCAATAATGTATGACTTTATAAATCTGGTTGTTCCTTGGAGACCATGGCTTAAACTATATTATTTCTATGTAAGGTTGATTAGCTGAATTTTTAAATCAAGTTTCAATTTCCAAGCACAGCAAAACAGTTTATTTAGAATACTAAAACTTCCTTATTCTCTCTCCTTCCTAACATTGTTCCTCTTTTCTTTTACAGATCAGTGATATTCACAACGATTCTAAGTTCAAGTAAGTTGGAAGCCAAAAATAATCTTAGGAAAGATATATTTGACTGTATTATTTACATAAATTAAGGCTGATTTTATATACTGTTTGCATTTTTATTATTGCTAATAAACATAAATATAATAAACTGTGCCTTAATTATTTCTTTCAATTTACTTTTATCATTTTCTTAAGTATTTCTTTGAAAGATCCAGATAGGTATTTTTAAGTGATTAATACTTTATATGTATGACTTCAAGTTAGGTGATTTAGTTCACCCTAGGGGATAATACTTACGCTCCGGTTCATTTTACATTTCAATTCAGTTGACTTTGTGCCATTTTCTCAGAGCAGAGCAATGAGAATGATCACTATGGTCCCAATAGGACTTCAGAAAAACAATACCACACACCTAACACTTAGTTACCCTAGGATTAAATAGGCATTTGTTATACAATATTCCCTTGCCAATTATAACTTCCACATTGTGGTTTGTGAATGATTTCATATGTTTGCAATACATCTCTCTACATCAAAGTTAGGTTTTAAAGTTCTTTCTAATTTCTTTTAAGTGTGGAAATTAATCATTTGGGGATGTAATTGAATATGACTCTCAAGAAAAGAACCCTAGTACAGAGTCTCCAACAGACATGTTAGATAACCCTTGAGGTATTTTATATCCTGTTAAGACTTTATACTATGCAGGCTGTGTATAAAATGATTTTTTGGATTGGCTTTAGTATTTTTTAATTTACATAATTTCTTATCTAAATAACAGATTTGGGACCAGCACTATAAAATGAGCCTCTTGCAAGAATTACTCTCTCTTGGTCAATATATTAATATTAATACTCATAGGAATTAAATTATTAGTTATCTAAAAGAAGTCACATTGTTATGATAATTCAGTCACAAAAAATATGATGGATTCAGTATTGTAGCTGAATGCAGATAGAATTTAAATATGTACGTTTCAGTTTAACATTACTGGCATATGCTCTAAATGTAGCTTAGTATTTTGTGGAGTTTTTGTTGTTGTTTGTTTGCCTAGATGTATAAAATTATTCAGCTAATTTTCCTCTTTGCCTACAAAGCAAATATTTTGGCAGGGTAGTTTTTGTTCATCTGAACCAGAGAATATTTCCTTCAGCTCCTTATTGGTCCATCTTTTTTTGTAAATATTATCTGTTACTCCATCTTTTATAAAACAGCTTCTTTCCACCTGAAATGAGCATCACTCCCATAGAATCAAGAGTTTTTCCAACCTCAGAATGGCAACTTTCTCAGGTTTCATTGACACAATTTGGACACTACTCAACTATACAGAGCTATTAACTTACTCCAGACATATGCAAATACAGCCTTTTGTAGGGATTATAATCGATCTGGCCTGAGGTATTTTCTATACAGAAGTATTGTGCTTGAAAACAATATAACTGAGTTATAGCATGCCTAATTGTGACAGAGAGGGTTGAAACACACAGAGGTCATCTGGTACTGAAGCAAATTTTTTACACTTAATCTCTTTTAAGATTAGATAAAACTAGACATCTATAGGTTATCATTGGGAATGGCCTTCGAATACGATTTATTTGGCTTAAATCATCATACTTCTCTCACATATCCATTAATGTAGAGCCTTCTACCTGGACTCTTTGGACATGCCATATTCCTACATCCTTCCTCAGTAAAGAGTTTCCTGCTGTCTTACTCAGAATGGGGTAAGTTTGCCTGTCATAAAAAATTCACTTATCTCCATGGTCCAACAACATAAAGATTTATTATTTACATGAAGCCTAATGGAAATCAGGAGATTCTCCAGGGCATCAAGCCTTAGTAATCCACCTGTTTCATCTGTGGTTTGGCCATCTCAACAATTACAATGAAGCGATTACCTGAAAATTACATAGTGCTTTCTCCGTGCTTTGGCCCAGATGTGGCAGATAGTTCTGAATTCTAAATCAATTGATGAGATCTAGTTGTATAATTCTGGATCTAGAACCAGGGGAAGAAACTTAGAATGTCTTTCTGCTGGTGGGATTCTTGTCATACTCACCACTTTTCCACTATAAAAATAGTTGTGCAAAAATTAGCAAAATCCTAAAGGACAAATAGAAATTTGTTGGGACTGGGAGCAGTTGTACAACAGGCAATCATTTTTGACCCTTTCTGTGAAGAAAAGATCAGGACCAGACATTTATTAAGTGATCCTTTAGTTTTTTGATGACATAAATGTACTTGTAGAGTTAAACAACTGAATAGCTTAAATGATTTGAGCCGTCTTCAGAAGTAAAATACTGTTCACAAATTAAAACCTTAAGGTTTTAAAGTAATAAATATTATATTCCTTTTAAATTTCATTTAGGAATGTAAAAAATAATATTGATGGAGAGACACTGATTTTCAGTGCATCTTTTCCTCATTCCTAACACCTGCTTTCCCATCTCTGCATCACTACTGGTAGGTACCAAAATTATTGTTTATCTTTACCTCATTAGTGTAAACTAATTAATTGTTAATGTCTACAGTGTAGTTACCCACAAAACTAAAAATTGACACCATCCATCTGGTTCATTTTTCTCATCTTTCATACAACAACAACCATATAATTCTGTCAATTCTAACTTTTCCACATCCTTCAAATCTGTTAAATTTCTAGCTTCTCCATTGTCATAATCTCTTATTTCACATTCTTGTACCTCTCACCTATAACTATGAAAACCTAACTGATCACTCTTGAGCCTCATGTTGTGCCCCTTCAATTCATCCTCTGCTTTTCATCTAAAATATTATATATAGCAGCATATGCTTTTTGTATACAGTCAAATATGGGCAACTAATTGTCATTTTTCCACTCGATTTAGTCAAATGCTTAGCATAAAATGTCAAGGCATGCTATGTCCTGCTTACTTCTCTGGCTTCATCCCCACCAACCTCACCCACTGCAGTTACTGAGATCTACTTGACTTCCCAGAATCACAAGTGTCTTGTTACTGGAGAGATTGGCATGCATCTACTTCCTAAAATATCCTGACCTCATCACTCCCACTCCCAACAGATTCTTATTTGTCCTTCAGTACTTGGATTAACAGTTACCCTTAAGGAGACAAATCTTAAAAATCACCAAGCTTTCATACTCTGTGTTGGCCCCATCATATTATAGCACTTATTGCTTAAAATGGCAATTTCCTCCATGTGGGTTCTATAACTACACTAGAATTGTTCAAAGTATGGCCCAAAGTACCTTTCTCTTAACCATTTAGAGAGCTTATTAAAAATGTTAGATTGTAAAATGTCACTGCAGAGTTACTGAGTCAGCATCCCTATATATAAACACATTGTTCAGAAAACACTGAGACCTACTGAAGTCAAAGAGCTATGTTAGCAGACTTCAGGTTCTTTTGGAGACAGACTGTGGCTTGTGTCCTTACTCTCTGTGCATCTTCTTAAGTCACACACAGTGCCTGGTGCAGGGTATTGGGAAAGAAAGAATTATGAGCTTTATCCATTTGTATCTGCTCTTCAGTATAAAAGATTGGTCTTAATAAAACAGTGTAGGTTTACTTAACTAACTAAAATTATAAAACAACCTGCAATTTATAAATCTTCCACTAAAAAGTTTTACCAAGTTTTTCTAACTTATTAATCACTTTTTTGTTTTTACTTGAGCTCATTTATAATTAATACTTAACACATGTGAAAATTGAAAAAACTTGATTATTCCTTCTAGATTAACCGCCTTAACATGCAGTCATTTGTAAGCATTTAAAATTTTTCTTTTAAAGTGCCTTGATAAAACTTCACCACATGATTCTTATAGTTAACCTATCTAAAGATATGACAGGTATCTAAAGTATTACTATATTTTTTCTTAGATTAATTCATTCACTTATTGGGCAGATATTTAGGAAATTTTTAAAATGTATCAAGCACAAAATTAAATATTGAATATACATTGGTAAGCAAAACAGACATACTATTTTCTGCTGCTATAAAGCTCATATTATTGTCAGGGCACAGATGTTAGATAAGCAAGCAGATATATGTGTTACTGAAAGAGTGTGTGTGTGTGTGCATGTGTGTGTGTGTGTAAGCGTTTGATATGAGATATGCCATGCTAGCTGAGCAGAGCTACTCAGGAGACTAGGTCAGGAAGATTGTCAGCTCAAAGCTAGCCTGGGCAACTTAGTGAGGCCCCATCTCAAAATACAAATATAACAATGGGTGGGGACATACCTCAATAGTAGAACTCATCTAAATTCAATCCCAAATACTGTAAAACATAAATGATGCAATAAAATACTACATGCTAGAAAAAATAATAGAGTGCAATGTGGAAATGAGAGTGGTGCTGAATTTTTTTTATTTAAGCCAAGAAAAAAAAAGACATATACAACAAAGACAACAAGCAAAAGAGACAAACAAACGACTAGAGTAAATACACAACAGTAACATTGCAGGTTTACAAAACCGGATGATAGAAACTTGACAATGGTTGCAACATTGCGTATCATTATCCCCAAGATGGTTACTTACATTAACAGATATAGGCATGCAAAATTGATCCAATCATATGAGTATTAATTGTTCTTTCTCAGTAATGAATACATTCAGCCGCGTGTTCATTCTAGTTATCTTACATATACATATACACAGGTCCATATCCCTTCCTCTTCCCTTTTCTCTTTCCGCCCTTTCCCTTCCCAGTCACTTCTGCTCCTTGAGCTATTTTCACCCCCACATAGTATTTATTATAAACCAATAGCCAACATCTTACTAAATGGAGAAAAACTGAAAACTTTCAACCTAAAATCAGTGGTGCTGAATTTAATGTCCACTTGCTGCTTCTCTGAAGAAACTATATTTAATCTGAAGTTGAGGATGGAAATATTCAGCCAGGAACACAGAAGAAGCAGTATATAAAAGGCTCTGGAGTTGAAACATGGGTTTTGGGGGACCCGGAAGTAGCCTATCTGGATCATTGTGAGCAATGAAGAGAGTTCCCCAAAATGATGATGGGGCACCAGAAATGGGTTACTCAGTGAAGAGAAAGGCAAAGTGGAGTTAGGAAGGAAGGCATTCAAGCTTCTAATTTAGTTTCATGTTGCCCTTTGCTGCAAGCAACTTGAGAGAAAAATAAGTTGAGAAGTGGATGCTATCACAAGAATTCAACCTACGATATGTTAGGTTTGAGATGCCTCTGAAACACTGAAGTAGAGATGTCAAGTAGGCACCTGATTAACTGTTCTAACATTGAAACCACATTACAATCACAAAATGTTTTCGTCACCTCAGCTGTGTTCTAGTATTAACTTTAGCAGTATTTCTATTTCCTTCATTATTTTCTTTGGGACTGCTGTCCTTTTTTACATTTAATGTAGGGTTTATGCTGCTGTGACTGTCTATGCTGAAGAAACTCAGAAGACCAAACAAATTTATTCAAATTCTCAAGTAGTTTCATATTTGGCCTAGAGTAAAATGAACATATACACTTAGAAATTTCTTTGAGTGAAGTATTAATAAACAAAATTAGATTCAAATTCAAGAACTTTATGCATTTTGTTGAATAATCCTAATGTCTTTCCTTGCAGTTTGACAGACTCCAAATTAACTGGAAATCTGCAGTGACAGCTGTTTTACAAGGAGAGGGTAAATTAGTAACTAAAATGGGTATAAATTTTGTAGATAATAATGATAGGTAATTTTTACTAAGAGCTTACTAATTTCAGTTCTTTTTCATATAACTTTTACTTTGAATCTCATAAAAAGTCTAAGGAGGTAAGTGCTATTATAATCCTCATTTCACAAGTAAAGAAATTCAAGTTTTAGAAAATTTAAATAGCTTTTCAGTAAGCACACAGGGAATAGCAAGGACTCTATGTCAAAATTTCTACTGGTAGCTCCAAAATTTCACTGCCAAAAAACTGTGGAGGGTATAAATGAATGTTATACACTTAAAGTAGTTTTAAAAATTGAAAAAAAAAAGAACTTTACAACTCAGTTAAAGGAGGGGGATGTGAGGGAATGGACTACCATTCTCTGAGTTCTTGACACTATGCTGTGCTATAATGAAAACAAAGAAGCCTTTCCATTCCTTAATTAACCCTCCTTCCGCCTTGCTCCTCATCTATGCATATGGAACTGGGGGCGGGGGGTGGAGGGGTTGAGAGCCCTGGGAAGGCCATATCTTATAGACATCAGGGTGGACACCCAGAACAGTAGTTTCTAGTATCATCCTACACACTGAGTAAGAACCAACGGAGGTACTCCACATAGTTCAGGTGTCAAGTAATTGATTTCAGTGAGAGTTGGGGAAATAGACATTTCCATATATTCAAACTTTACATGCCAGATGTCTTCTCTTGAATTTAGGACTAAATCCTACTTAACATGTATTATTTTGGATGGCCTAGCCCCCTATTTTAGATATCCTCTCCAAGAGTTTTCCTGGAACAGGTTGTGAGTTCAGAGGTTTCTATGGCTATAGTCTAATGACATTAACAGTATCCTTAAGAACACACCCTATCGTCCTTAATGACCACGGTGTACTAAGATTTTATCATCTGTTTCACAGTACTTCGTTTGGTAATACTACATTCCCTGCTATATCAAAAGGCTCATTATATTGAAAATTAGTCTGCTAGGATCCAAATTTCCTAACCCTAGAACAGAATAAAAAACTATCCTATCTTAGATGATCTTTACTATGCTGGGATAGTTGTAGGTATGTTGTAAAGACAACAGCTCCTGATATGAAACCTAGTACAACTGTACTCTAAGTCACTCAAGTCCTCTAACTATATTCTAAATCATGAAGTCTGACAACTCTGCTTCAATTGTCAAAGATATAAAAGGTCATAGATCTAGAGAAATCATTCTTGGAATTCATCTGGAACCAGAAGAGACCTAGAATAGCAGAGGCAATTCTGGGCAACAAAGGTAGGCAGGAGGCATCACAATCTCTGACTTGAAACTGTATCCCAAAGCTACTGTGATACAATCAGCATGGTACTGGAATCAAAACAGACCCGAAGATCAATGGAATAGATTAGAAGATACAACCACAACTACAAACACACTCAGCCACCTCATCTTTGACAAAGGTGCTAAACATGTTCACTGGAAGAAAGGTAGCCTCTTTAATAAGTGGTGCTGGAAAAACTGGTTTTCCACATGCCAGAAACTAAAACTAGACCCATGCCTATCACCATGCACTGAACTAAAGTCAAAATGGATCAAAGATCTAAACATTAAAACAGAAACACTAAATCTGCTGGAAGACAAAGTAGGTAGAAATCTTGAAGACATAGGGGTAGGCAGAGAATTCATGAACAAAAATCAAACTACACAGGAAATACTTCCCAGAATCAACAACTGGGATCTCACACTATTAAAAAGTTTTTTCATGTGATATATGTGTACCTATGTTTATAGCTGCCCAGTTCATAATAACTAGATCTTGGAAACAACCTAAATGTCCCTCGACTGAGGAATGGATAAAAAAAATGTGGTATTTCTATATAATGGAATACTACTCAGCTATAAAGAATGATAAACTAGACATTTTCACTCTTAAATGGTTGAGTATTGAAAATATACTTCTCAGTGAACTAAATAAGTCACACATATGTAACCATCACATTGTTGCACTTGTGTGTTGAACTGAAAAAAAATATATATATATATGTATAATTAGTTAATACAGTGAAAGAAAAAGAATTTTGAGTGAAAAGTGGTTTTCACAGGGTCATCTTCAGATTTCATTTATAATGCAAATGTTTATTTGAAAATAATTGAGTAATCATAACAAAAAAGAGTCATATAGCTGGTTTCTCTTGATTCATTGAGGCAAAAGTTTTATGCTAATAATTTTTTGGATAATGTTTCATGTCTATATCTTTTATTCTAAACAATTTCTATGAATATAATAATATACAATGTGCTGATTATTGTTACTTTCTTATTGGCTGATTGTGAAATTGTTTTGCTTTGGTTTCTTATTTTCCTTTTGTTTAAAATAAAAAATTTTAAAAATTAAAAAAATTTTTAAAAAAAGTTTTTTCATGTCAAAAGAAATCTCTAACAGAGTGAAAAGAAAACCCATGAATTGGGAAAAAACCTTAGCCACCTGTCCCTCAGACAAAGGACTTCTATCCAGAACATATAAAGAATTAACTAAAATCAGACCCCCGAAATTCAAAGACCCAATCCAAAATTGGGCATCTGAAATGAATACACACTTCTCAACTAAAGAAATACAAATGGCAAATAAATACATGAAAAAAGTTCAGCATCATTGGTCAATAGAGAAATGCAAATTGAAACAACATCTCACTCCAGAAAGAATGGCCAGGATCAAGAAAACCACCAATAACAAATGATAGAGAAGCTGTAGGGAAAAAGGAACTCTCCTGCACTGTTGGTGGGAGTGTAGACTGGTGCAACCACTGTGGAAAACAGTCTGAAGGTTCCTCAAAAAACTGAGATTAGAAGTCCCATTTCACTCAGCTCTTCCACTTATGGGCATATTCTCAGGAGAACTGAAAACATATCACCATAGTGATATATGTGCACCCATGTTTATAGCAGCACAGTTTGTGATAGCCAAATCTTGGAAGCAACCTAAATGGCCAACAACTGAGGAATGGATAAAAAAGATGTGGTATTTTTATACAGTGGAGTACTACTCTGCTATAAAGAAGGATCACATTGAGGCTTTTGTAGGTAAATGGATGCAACTTGAGACCATACTCATAAGTGAAATAAATCAAACTCATTTGTATATATACCATATCATCTCCATAGTGCAAGAAACTGAAAGAGTAAATAAGATACAAAATCTTCAACAAACATTGTGAAAGGGTAAGAAACTACTCAAAGGGGAAAAATAACTTAGATAAGGTAAAGGAGAGAAGAAGGAAGGGGAAAAGAAAAAAGATATAAATTTGTATATATACACTTAAGACTACTAAGATTATTATACTACTAATTCTATCAGTTCTTGGAACAAAAGAGTTAACATGCATAGGATTTAATCAATTTTGCATGCCTGGTGATTTGAGTAACACTTTTGAAGATAACTATGCAAAACAACAAACTTTGTTATGTTCCTACCACCTTGTTTTGAAAGCCTATATTGTTACTGTTTTGGGCTCTTTGTTATTGTTATTTATTTGACTCTTGTTTTTCTTGTCTTTTATTTTGTTTTGTTTCATTTTTCCCCTAATACAGAAAAGATAGATGTACATGCATGGGCTTCTATATGCCTAGAACTTCTTCTAAAGCATTTATAAGAATTGATTTTATTGTGTGTGATGTTAAGAACAGCTACATTGAAGAAAATGAGACATCATGATAACCATTGCTGATTTCTTGTCATCTTGTTTTCAAGTGCAATAATGCTTTTATTCTTTGTTCTGATTGGTTTTAGTCTGCTTTCTATTGTTTGATTTCAATATGTTTAAATGTATGGACAGCTATTTTGAAGAAAACAAGAAACATGGTAGCCACTATTGATTTCCCGTCATCTGGTTTTGAAGGTCCAGAATGCCCTCATCCTTTTGTTTTGATTGGTTTTATACTGCTTTATTTTGTTTTAATTTATTGTGTGTGAAGGTATGGACAACTATTTTGAAGAAAACAAGAGACATTACGGTAGCCTCTGTTGATTTCCTGCTGTCTTGTTTTGAAATCCTGTGTTACTTGAATTGTTATGTTCTGATCTGCTTTGCTCTGTTTCGTTTTATTTTCTTTAAAATAAAAAAAACTTTAAAAAAACATAAAAGGATACCTTTGTTGTTTATGATCATAAAGGATCATAGCAAGGATTGGCTGATGGAATACTGGAGTGCTCCTACCAGTGCCTGGCACGTTGAAGACTCTCTAGGTGCTGGAGAATACCTACATCTCACTTTACATCAAACCTTTACCTATAATTACCAATCAGCTAGAAGTTTTCTCATCTACATCTACATTATATGTTTCCTCATTATTCCCTATTGCTGAACTAGTCAACATATTTCATAAAACACTACCTGTTGTTTAATAATATTACTATTTCTTATTAATTCTGAATCTCTCATTTTTATCTTCTCTCTGCCCATTTTTGCATCTATTTCTTTATATGTGTGTAAAGACTGTTTACCTTTGTTTCCCATGGTTTCTAGGTGAGTCTAATTCTACATGATCAACAAATTTTTCATCATTTACCATTCTCATCTTTGTCACTATCTTCCAAAGTATTTTTGTAGGGCCCCCATTTTACAAGGAAGGCAATTATGTGCCCATTGCAGTATATTCAATATTATCACTGAAATTCAGAGGGAAAAAAACACTAAGCTTCTTCCCAAGATACTCAGAAAAAATAATGATTGAAAAATAAGCCAGAAATATTAATTAGAAAATGAACTAGAAATATCAATTAGAGGGTACTTGCCTTGAGTACAAACATAATCAAAACATGAGGGCTCAGCAAAGGTACCAAATTTCCAAGGATAGCTTCAAAGGAAAAGGGATCATGTCCCATGGGAAAGATTTGGTTAGAGGACAGATTAACAATGACTTTGCCTAAGTAGATAGAATCTGAAGATTGAAAGTAGCACATGTGAGATCCAGTGAAGAGTACTTTTTGTAGTAAAGACTGACTGTTTGGCAGTAACAGGATACAGGGTTCAATAAAAATTGGGTCAGTGGAAAAAATGATGTACAAACTAAAGAATTTTAAATTAGTATAAAAACATTTTATTATTGATGATATTTGAACATTGTATTACCTCGGTTTATATGGTGATAATTCCTCTTGGCTTCATGGGAATTCTCATGCATCCTTCAAATTTCCACTGAAATATTTTCTCTTACAAGAAGTCCTTCCTAGTTTCTCCAGGGAAAATTAAGCACATCATTCTCTTTCTTCCCACAATGTTTATCTAGAAGAATGCAGTATTTATGGAAAAATTCCCCACCCTTTTGTGTCCCCCAATGAACTGTGGAAGCACTGGAGGATAGGAAATGTGTTACATGTGTCTTTTGGATCCCCAACATTCATCTTAATGACTAGCACACAGAAAGGACTCAAAGATGCTTACATGAATGAATAAATTATTCTAAATAAGATAAATAATAGCTAATGTGACATCTGATAAGCAGAAAACACGAATAGTGGGTTGCAGCAGGATTGGAGGCAGTCAAATTGTTAGCATCGTAAAATGGATTAAAAGTATGATTTGCACAATATGCAAAAAGTACCCTAGGTAACATGCTATTGCTGTATCACTGCAGTCATGCAAGAAAAGCTTAATACTATAACTTTGATTCTCCAATGTTACCTATAAAAATCAATAATGTTAAAAAATTACTTCTATTTAAATAAATTTGATAAATGAGGCAACTATAATTTAATTTGAATCAAAAGTTATAAAACACCTTCTTTAGCATTGTTTCAAATGAGGCTCATACATGTATAATTTAATAAGATTTAGAAACTGATTGCTAAACTGTTCAAATCCTTTTGCATTTTTTCTTTTGGTAGATATAGTTCAGAGAAATTATTTGAATTATTGGAAATTATTACCATATTTGAAATCTACAAATAAAAATTACAGTATTATGACACCATAGCTTCTTAAATTAATTTCTTTCATTCTTCTTTGTTGTCCTATGATATACCATATACACTAACAATACAGCATTCTTTGGAAGAGAAAAAGAATGAATTCCCATGGTATCATTCTTGACTATGGCCCTAAGCAACTGAAAAAATTTTCAATGTGCCAAACAATTAGAATTCCTTATTGCACTAAATGAATTTGTCTTAATGTAATTTAATATATCATACCTGGTATAATCTTTGCATCTCCCCTCCTAAAAAATGAGTGCACTTTTAGAAGAGACTGAATGTATATTCAAGTTAGATATTAATATTAAAAAATACTTTCCTTTAAAATTTTTACATTCATGAAATCACCCATTTTATAGGGGAAAAAGAATCATTTAATTGATTTCCACCATTGCTCAATGAATATCATCACCCTTGGGCAAAATCCATTAGAAGAACATCTCTACCAGAATGAAACACAAATTCAGTGAATGCTTATATGCAAAATTTTAAAATTCAGGCTCCAGGCTGATGAAAGTGATTCAAATGACTGCTTCTCATTAAATGTTGAGAGCAAAACAGGCCTGATACACCACTCTAAGTGAGCCACTCTTTCAACTGCAATACAGTGTAGTGTAGCTCTTAAGCATTGTTTATAAATAAACTTTTTGGCTATTTAAAAATTTAATAATCAGTGACATACTCAGCCATCATATAAAGACTTAACCAGAGAATGGACAAATTAATAAGTAGACAACACATATTTTCCAATTAAAATAGTAAAAAGAAGCCACATTGATAAAAACAAAAGAATGCCATAATCAGAATTTTTTTATTCTCAGTATTTCCCCAAAACACTAAACAAATCTAAATTCATTTTTGTTCTATTAAAATGGTTTCATATTAAAGAAAAGGACTGCTACAACTGATTTTTAAATCTTTTTATTGTATCGGTGCAGGTTATTCAATATAACTCAAGGAAGAGTACTTTTATTATTTTCCATTTTGAACATGTAACCAAAATCTTCTCTTATCTTTTAAGTCATTTCAATGATACTGAAAACAAATCCCTCTGGAAAAGAAAGAAAAATAAAAATCAGTTATTCCATGTGCAAAAAGTGACCAAGGCATGGCTCAGTGCTAGAGGTAGTTTGTGGCAGTTTTTTAAATACTGCACTGTATTTTCTTCTCAGTCAGCAAAGAGAAATCAGAAGGTGAGTGCATTCCCGACAAACACAGGGAAGGTGTGGAATAGTAAACAATAGTTGTAAGAGCTGAAGACAGTGTTAGACAAGCAGCAAGAATAAAGAAAAGAAAAAGAAATCATTTAAGTTTCACTTCCAAAAATGAGAGAGTCCTAATTAGTGTATTCAGGAAGTCCTCTTTTTCACTTCCTGGAAATCCACTACTCTATGTATAGGACAAAATCATATCATCTACCATGTACAAATGTTTTGCAATTCTCCATCCTAGGAACTTTGACCTTTACATTTTTATAAATATCCATTAGAGTACTTGCATACCAATAATTTTCAAACTTTCTATGTCTTCTCCATATATGCATTTATCATGCTTACAAAAATCTGGCAGAAAAAAGAAATTTCAGTACCCTTAGTTCTCCACAGAAATAGGTAAGAAGATTCTTTCTTGTGCCTTTCATTTCCAAAGAACCTTTCAGACTCCAGGCAATGCTCAAGAGAGATTATTCAGAATAGATAATATAGATGTCATGAGGAAAGATAAGCGCCTTGTGGTAAGTTCTGTGAAATTGTCAGTTTCCACTACCCAACAGCTCCATAATGTGTTGATTTCCATTGTGTCCTCTGACACAGGAAGCTGTCTACTATGATGCAGATATGACTGGTCTGCCCAAGGTGGACATGTGTGACAGTGTTTCCAGTGAGACAGTGTTCAGGCAAGGGCAGTGCAACTTTTAAAAGGTGTGGCCTGATGAGTGGTAATTAAGTCACTGAGAGCATTGCTGTTTGACAGGATTGATGCATTTCTTATGGGACAATTTCCCACCAGAATGAGTTATAATAAAAAGAGCAAGCCTAGCCACTACCCACCATGTTAACACTTCTACACAGGTTGTGATGCCATGAGTTATAAAGGCTAAAAAGAGTTACTCAGTCATGGAATTTGAACCTCCAGAACTGTGAACTAAGTAAACTTTTCTTTATAAAGCAGCCAGATTCAGTTTTGTTTTTTTTTTTATAGCAACAGAATACAGACTAAGATATTGGGTCATTTTTCTAAAAATTTAGTGAAAAGAAAACTACTCTGAGAGCTAACTGGGAATTTGCCTGTCCACGTGACACCTTACAGAGCATTAGAAAAAGATGCACCTTTCACATAACACTTTGGAGGGCATTAGAAAATGACACACATTACTGTGACTGTTTCTATGGCAGCATAGGCCAGATTCTCATTTCTTATAATTGGTTTATTTAAAAAGTTTTCTGATTCATCTGTCTATCTTCAGTATCCTACTCTTCTAAATTTTCTTGTCCTCTGCTATCAGATTAATTTTAAGAAATCTTGCCTAGCTACCTAGGCAGAGGTTCGCTCTCAGTTTCCATAAGATCTCATAGTTGCAGTGTTGTACAGGGCTCAACTGAATGAAATGAGGAAGTGTGATGGGAAAAGCAAAGTAAAAATACAATCCTAAATATGGAGCATGCTTCGCATGTTTAGGCACAGCCAAGAGACTTGAATAGTGGAATAAGCGAAAGGAAAGTAATAGCAAATGGAGCTGGGTTGGTAGCACTTACAACCCTGGTAAAGATTTTGCAGTTTTTTCCAAGCTTGAGGGGAATCTATCAGAATAAGAAACTCTCCCTTCTAACAGGTAAAAAAGAAAAGAAACTTTCACAGGAGTCCAGATGACTTTAAGATATGAAAATGAGTTAAGAATTGTCCTCCTGTCAGAGACTGCATGTAGAAGTCACTTGCCAGTTTGAAAGATATGGCCAGAAACAAGACAGGCTGTCTGGTCCTTGCTAGACTAGCAGAATCAGCAACACCAGAAACATAGTTGGCATAGCAGAATCTCTGGCTTTTCTCTACACATATTTAATCATAATCTGCATTTCAAACAAGATTAGTAGGGGAGTTGTAAACATGACAAAGGAAGATGGGGTGAAAAGGAATAATGAGGTGCCCTGGATTGCAAATGTGGACAAAGAGCCTCAAGAAGCTGTCAAGTGACATTGGATTGATTGGGAAAGTCCTTGATCACCATGACTGAATGAAGAGCATCCTTTATAGAGAAAGCATTTCCATCACAACAGCATAATAACTGCTTCACAGTGGCTGAGTACTGCCATCTGCAAAATTCAATATTAATCAAAAAAGTAGAGAAATTTCTTACACTACTTAAAACAAAATCAAATAGCTTAGAATGTTTTTTAAAACATTATGTGGTCAGACTATTGTCTGGTTGAAATTTAAAAAGCTATTAGCTGATTATGTAGTGATATCCACCCATGTTAGTTTACATCCACATATCAGAAACCCTGAAAAAAATGGGAAATAAAAGCCCTTGTAGATGTACATCAGTGAATTGTTTGTTCTTTTCATTTCTTATGCTCCAGAGGCCAAGCTAAGTTGCAAAAATGTTCTTTCTAGGAATGTAAATGTGATCAATTACAGGGCTTTCCTTCATCTTTGTTTTGGCACAGAGGTTGCTCTACCTTCCCTACTTCTTACTGAACATAATAAATAGGGGCACTCAGAATTCATCACAAGGAGAAGGAGAATAACAGAGAAATTGACAACTCTAAAAATGACTTGAATATTAATTCTTACTAGAATAATGTTTCACAAGGTGATTTTTATTTTGCTTTGTCTCTGTAATCTCTTTTCCTTTTCTTGCTGTTATTTTGGTAAGCTTAGGCCTCCCAGAGATAACAAGTACCCTATGACCTGAGAGAAGCTCAGAAGGATGTGACACAAAGGGCACCATGTGCATTAGGAAAAAACTGGGAAGTTCAGTCACATCCTGTTGGCTTTAGAGAAAACTGCTTCAAGAAACCGGCACAAAGTTTCATCAAGAAATTATTCAGTATGCAGGGACAGAAGTTCTCTATGGAGAATTGAGGTAGATATAATCAGCAGCCAGAACACAAATGGCTTGCATACCATGATGAGTATTCCAGTCTTCATATTGAACTCTGAAAGGTATTACATCCATACATTTATGTTTCCTTATTCTCTTTCATACAGGTCAAGAAATTATCATTTACCATAAACTCCTAAATAACTATATCCCTGGCATCCTTGCCTTACCCTGTAGCAGAAAACACACCCCCACACACACACCCAACCAGTATACTGCAGTTGCCAGTTGATAGTTCCTGCTCCAGTTCCAGTTGCTTCTGTCTCCTAGAAGTTACTGGTCACTGTGATACATAGATGATCACTATGATACGTATTGTAAGAATTAGCCCCCCGTTGACAAGCCATTTTGCCTCTATAGTCCCTACTTACTTATTCCATATAAGTCTTGGACCATCAGAGATTGGGATCCATCCAATGTAAAATAAATCTGCCCCCAAATCCTGGGATCATTTCTGTTTCTGTCTGCCATTGCATCTGGTGTGTCAGCCAGGAAGACCAACTGTGCTGACCTCTTTGGTCACCAGTTACAGATGGAGCAAGGACCTCTCCCAGTCCCAATGGAATAGCACACTCTCAAGATTTCTCAAGTCCCCTCAGAGGTCTGGAGGAGGATTCTTGGCTCCCCACTTGAGCAGCTCACATCAGACCTCAAAGAGTGGAAGATGCAATCTGTCTGTCTATCTGTCTGCATGCCTCCCTGACTGTTCACCTGGCTGATTCCAGTAAGACCCCCAGAGTACCGCATTTAGTCTGTCTGTCAGTTCTCCTCAGCTTAAGCAGAAAGGGAGTCTAATCAACTCTTGTTAGTGTGGACCACCCTCGAGGAAAAAGGATTAGAATGTTTTAACCTCTGACTACCCTGTTGAGTGAATATGTGACTGAGTGGAATGAACAGCAAAAGTAATAGGCTGCTCCATCTGTACACCAAGACTGGGAAGCATTGGTCAATGTGTGTTTGATTTGGCCCTGACCTGCAGTCCCAAGGCGATCAACATATGGCATAACGGAGGCCTTGCAACTCCCTTAAATAGGTCACACCTAAGTCCCCACCAGGGGCATGGCCATGTGGGTACCTGAATGGTCTCTCTCTGAGGGACACCCATGCTTTGTCTGTTGCACCATCATTCAAGGGTACTGAGCACACAAGCATAATTCATCAAAACTCAAAATGCCTGACTGAAGGAAAAAGTGCTTTTATGGAATTAAAAATAAAACCAAACCACTCTTTGTGTCTCAAAGACACACAAAAAAGGAAAAGAGAGTCCCATTCTTCCTAAGAAGTCTACCTTGGCACCCTTGTTGGTTGCTGCAGTTGCTGCCAGTACATATAGCTTCACTCTCTGCTCCTAACTCATCTACTTCCTGCCAGTTGAACTGGTTCCAGTTAGCCATTTCCTATATTTGGCATAGAGGCCCTCCCTCTGAATCTTCAGCTTCGTGGTTCAGCTATCCTGGTCAGATGGTGTTATCTAACATCCACTCATGATGATTAGCAGCAATTCCTTCTGAGTTCCACATTTTGACTGAGGAGAAATTGAACTGTCAGCCCCAAAAAATAAGTTGTCATGGCCTTTCCCAAAGGTGGCCCTGCCTAGAAACAACCCGATTGAACATTTCTTAAAGACATCAAAGATGAGGGCAAAAAGCCCATTAATATGTCAAAAGTGAACAGTAACAACCCTTTCATTGGCCTACTAGGACAGATCAGGCTCCTTTCTTCAACTGGACCATTAGAAGCCCATAGTACCATCACTGGGGCAACCAGGACTCTTGCCTCTTGCTTTTCCTCCAGATACAAACTTGAAGTCTAGGAGAACACCTCCAATATAAGCCAGTCCCCAAACCACTTCTGGGAAGAGACTTGGACTCAATTGCCAAAAGGGGTTAAGAACTCTCCTACTGTTTTGAGGGAGGTTCTGGTAACATATTTGGCCAAGACACCAGCACCTTTTCTCTGAGATTTCTCTGTCCCTCCCAGTTCCACTGTGGTCCCCTGAGTAAATAGTATAGATTATCAAACTGCTAAAATACACCTTTCCTATCTGTAAAGGCAGTTCAAGATCTCCATGCTTTCAATGCCACCACAGTTGCACTTCATTTACATTGCCCCAGTCATCTGCCACCCACAGCCTGCTGGTACATCTGCCTGGACCTAAAGAATGCCTTCTTCTGCCTTCAGTTGGCTCCTGTCAACCAGCCCCTCTTTGCAACTGTTCTGGACTCAACCTCTCAGAGGTTCAAAAACTTGTTTCCTCTGTAAAAAGCAATTCTGATTCAAGACACTTCCAAGCTGCCGCTGAAAAGATACAAAAGCTCTGCTACAATATCTGGCAGAATTTGGTTATGAAAGAAAGAGACTCTTGAAATTTCTTGCTGACTTCTATAGAATCTGGATCGTTGAGTTCACAAAACCAAAGATGCTTGCTCAGACTATCAGCCCCAGGGAGCACCCAATGGCCTAGTTGTACAATTGCTTGGATCCAGTTGCTAAGGGCTGACACACCCCCTTTGCTTTCATGCTCTAATTGCCACTGTCCTTCTGATCAAAAAAGCTGACAAGCTCACCTTAGGCCAGGACCTAACTGTCCAGGTGCCACATACTGTACTGGCTGACCAGACTTAAAAAGAATAAACCCCCTGACTGATGCTGAGTACACCCTGTTTATGGATGGAAGTAGCTCTGTTAGGAATGAAGTCTGACAAGCTAGATATTCTGTGGTCACCTTGGACAAAGCTCTCCTGCTACTGCTTCCTGATGATGTCTGGAAACCTACCACAAATGCAAAATAATTAAATCCAGAGGTCTAAACCCCCTCCAGAGATCTGATTGACTAAAGCATCAACCCCAGCCAAAAGCACACTACCCAGTATTCCCTGAAGATTAGTGCCAGACCTGCCCCCACTGTTTGTTCTGTAAGCTCAGCCACAGCACTGGCACCTGCACCCCTGCAGCCAACTTAGGCTTCAGCATCTGTATAACTGACCTGACCTCATGTAATGTAGTAGACTCTCCTCATTTAAAGATATATAGATAAGTTACACAGAAATAAAGCATAACCCTATGGAAACAGTGTGTAATAAGCTCCACAAAAGTTTAGCTAAAATACCAGCTATACCTATAGACACTCATGCACAAGCATATACCTCAGACACATATTAACAACCTATACAAGCTTCAGAAATCCAGCTTTAGATTCACCATTCCCGAGTTCTGGAGAATTTACCTGGACCAGATATCTTACTTTGAAGAGATGACACACCAGAAGTCCTGCTCTGGTCACTCTGAATGCTGACCAGTCCATGCATGGCTGAAGCCTGAAGACATTGTTTACAGGATTGCTCCATACCTATTCCCCTTGATTTTTGTGCCTTTTCAGACTGTTTGCCCCAGTCCTTATTTTCCCAGCACTCCCAGCACTCCTCTGCTGGCTGTGGACTTTTTTTTTTTTTTTTTTTTTTTTTTTTTTTTTTTTTTTTTTTTTTTTTTTTTTTTTTTTTTTTTTTTTTTTTTTTTTTTTTTTTTTTTTTTTTTTTTTTTTTTTTTTTTTTTTTTTTTTTTTTTTTTTTTTTTTTTTTTTTTTTTTTTTTTTGGTATTTTGGTTTTTCTGGTTTGTTTTGTTTTGCTTTGCTTTGTTTGCTTTTACTCTATGGACAGTTGCCCCAAGAAAATAAAACAATCAATCAAACACTTAACCAAGATTTGATGAGCATCCAACGCACATTGGACATGCTCCTGGATCAAATTAACTCCCTCACTACCTTGCCAGAATAATGTTACAAACAGGCCTAAATTATATCTCTTCTTAAAAGCAACTTTAAAAAACTCTGTAATAAGACAATTTTGGGGACCTTGGCTAGAGACCATCCTGCAATCACTGACCATCCTGCAATCACTGACAACCCTAACGTTACTGCTTGTAGTTGGACCTTGTCTCAGAAGATCACATATAGTATGCCCAAAAAGATTTGCTGGGAAAACTAAAAGAGGAGAAAATGTATCAGAAACTGCCCCCTACACACACACACCACTATACTTCAGTTGCCCAGATGACAGCTCCTGTTCCAGATCCAGTTGCTTCTGTCTCCTAGAATTGACTGGTTATTGTGATGCATATTGTAAGAACCAACCCCCAGTTGACAAGCCATTTTACCTCTGTATTTCCTGCTTGCTTATCTCATATAAGCTCTAGACCACCAGAGATTGGGGCCTGACATTTTGAGGGACAATTGATTCCTAGTCAGTGTCTGATATAAAATAATCTGCCTCCAAATGCTGGGTGTCATTTCGGTGTTTCTGCTTTCCATTGCAACCCCAATCCATAACAAAGTAGTCAAATGGTAAATCGAACCATTTCTGTGTTTTAAATCCTTCAAAGACTTCCCAATGCAATGCGAATGAAGTCTGAATTCATTAATCTTAGCCCAAACATCTGTATACTGTCAGCCTTTAAGTTTCAATTAAGGAAAAAGAAATCAAATTTGTTTTAGAAATATTGCTGCCTTCTTTGTGAAAAAAAAAATCATCTAAAATGGGGAATACATGAAGTCAGAAAGAATAGTAAGAAGCTGTTGCTAGAATCTAAGAAATGGAGAAAATTGCAAAGAGAACAAGAATGTTTGGTCAACATTTAGAAAATACATAGATAGGAGGTAGGGATGGTTATATGTGGAGGTGTCACTTTTGGATCACTGGGATAAGATACCTGACATCTGCAATTTAAAAAAAGAGAAGTTTATTTGGTTCATGGTTTCAAGGGGTGCAGACCAAGACCAGCTGGCACCAACACAAAAATGGCATGGTAGAACAGTATGTCAGAGGAAAACTGTTTACCACCAGGCAGCTGGGAAACAGGGAGAGAAAAGAGGACCCAGGGACCAGAATATTCTCTTTCAATTCGTGCTAGTAGTAGCCCACACCTACCAGGCACTCAAATGTGAGACTTGAGATTCATTTTAGATCTGAACCATAATAGAATCTGTTGCCAGAATCTGAAATGAAGGAGGCTGCAAAGAACAGAGGAGAAAGAATTAATCGACATTGAGGAAGTGGATAAGAAGAGTTAGAGATGGTTGTATGTTAGGTGGAGGCTGGATTAGAGGGGACTGAGAATAACAGAGATTGGCAAAAGAGACAAGTTCCAGTTATCTGCTTTGAAAACTGGATGGATAATGGTAACATTTGTTGAACTAGCAATCAAAGAGAAGATAATCAGGTAAGGGATGGAGCTGAGCCAGGACAGAATATTTGAGTTTTGGGTTGACTCTGGCACTTCCAGGCATAGAGGACCGAAAAGCAGAAGCATATACAGGACTACAGAGCTGAAGATTGATCTGGGTTCCTGATTTTCCTTAGTTGAAGGAAAATATTGGCCACAGAATATAAGTGCAAACAAACAACTTCTAATGGACAGCTGAGAGATGAACATGCTGCCTGCTACAAAACTCAGAGGAACTCAGGGACAAAAAATTCAAGAAACAGTTTCATAAGTGTTTCTCCCAGCCCTTCCCACTTACTATTCTACATTACAGTATATTGACCATCACTTCAGACTTGCAGACAGATACAAATTATAGTTTTTATCTCTGCTTGCAATGGAAATAATATCAAAATATTAATGCCATACAAAAAGATATAAATTTTAAAAAATGAAAAAATGAATGGAGATGAGAGAAAGTGAAAACTGTTAAGAACTGTTAGCATACAGAAAGCAAATAGGGCAGCAACTGACTAGCAGGTAAAAGAAAGATGAAATCTAAGTGCTTACAGCTGGGGACAGTGCTGAAAAGCAAATTTTCCCCTATAGATCACTTGAAAGATATGTGACTGTGTATACTAGTTAGCCATGATATGTACAGAACTGGGCATTTGTTGGAAATTCTACACAATGAATAACAAAGCTGTCTTCCTATCCCTTCTTCATCCTGCATAGCAAGCTCAATAAACCTTTTTAATTACTCCCCCCCCAAAAAAGCCAGAAATTATGCTATAGAGACTTCAAACTAGAGACATCAGGAACAATGCAGAGTATGAGGGTGCTGAAGTAAAAACAGGAAGGACATGTGCAGACATACATTTTTTAAAATTCTTTATTATAAACTTTCCAAGATTGTTTTTATTTTAAATAACACAGTGGTAATAATTCAACAAAAATACAAATTTATCTAAAAGAAAAAGTAATCCTCATATAATTTATCTTTTCTTTTTATTTTTTAACAAGGAAGAAATTTTTAAAACCACTCAAGTTTTGTGACACCAATATGCTTTTGGGCAACATTCTGTATTTTGACAGTGATAGAAAGGAGAGTAAGCAAAAAGATTAGAATCTGCATCTCTGTGACCAAGTCTCCTGCTACCTCTTGGAGGAACATCAGCAGTACCAAAAAGGTCAGGAGGACTGAAATTCTAAGCCCACCCATCCCTCCACTATTTCAGATTTTCTTGAGTTCTTTATCCTTCTAGTGGAGGACTCACCCAAGGAAAGGTATGGCAAGATCTTCAAATCCACTTTTGTGGGCTGGGAAGAGGTGCAGAACAGGATCTCAATCCTGCTGTTCCACGGGGCTGCAAATGCAATCTTCCAGCTATCAAATCTTTGTTGCATGATCTCTCTAACATGCTCACTTTGGTGTCTAGAAAGCACTGCTAGTGGCCATGTGAGTCCCAAACCTGCCACACTCTGTTTTCCTCATACATCGTCACCTACCACTGACCTTCTTTGCCTCTACCCTGTGTTTTAATGACTAAGATATCCTGCCAGTGAGAACCTGGGTAGCCCAACAAAATCAGGCCAAATTCAATTGCTACACCTCTTTGCTTCTCCTTTCCTCACCTAAATCATCAATCCTGAACTTATGCCGCTCTTTCCTGATGTCATGGTGAAGACAGAGCTGAAACTCTGCAGTGAGCTGTCAAGCAGTTCACCCACATGCTTGTCCCCGCCAGCCCTGTCTCAAACACTTGGAGAGAAGTCCCATTTTTCATAGTGAAAAACTTCCTCTTATTCCTGAACGAGATATTCTTTTGGTTTTTTTCTTAAATACAGATTTTCTTAGTACCTCAATATTGTTTCATTTGTCCTCTTAGTTTTTCCTTTGTTCTATTGCTTTCCTTTACTTCAATTGATGATATATCAATTTCCACTTCTTTCTGATTCCTAATCATATGTTTCTGAAATTATATGCTCATGAACACTCTCTCTGTGTTACTGTCTCTGTCTCTGTCTCTGTCTTTCACATACACACACACAAAGTGTTCGTTACTGGATGGCAGTTTTACTGTTGCCATGGAGACAGGTCAGTTTCCTATCAAGTGAGAGATGAATCATAACTCATGAGCATTTACTTCATTTTATATTTGATTATTCCATTTTTAACATCTGTGACAAAAGCAGATGTTTCTTTTTCAATATCTTTTTAGTTCAACCTTTTCCTTTTAAAGACAGCACTTCATTCTCACACAAAAAACACAATGAAATTGTTAATGCTATTTATTAGATCATTATCCTAATAAGTTGTTTCTAAATAAGTACATAAACCATTAATATGTGTAAAATTACATTGTACTATTTGGCATTTCTCTGTTGTACATTTGTTAATGAATGTACTCAGTTGTAGAATTATTTATCATTATTGAGACTCATTTAATCACCACAAGATGTGTGTACTTGTTATATGCCTAACATAAATCCTGGTGTTCATGGGGAGAAGAACTTTAGAAAATGCCACTAAATCAGAGTGCATCAATACCACTCACTAAGGTCTGTGGGTGATTCAGTGGGTCTTGCGTTCCTGTACATTTCTGGATTGCTTTTCAGTTTCTAAAGCACTTTCACATATGGAACAGAGTATGAGCATTCAATCTTCTTTATTATAGAAACAACTGTTTTGCTCATCTTTCTTTCATGTGCTACATTAGAAAGCTAGAATGTATATATTCCTCTACACCTCCTAAGAATGTGTGAAGCTTGGACTTTCCTTGACTTCAAAGAAATCACACCTGTTTTTTGTTTTGGTACTAAGTTCTAAATCTGAGTTTAATTGATCAACAAAGCCTTTTATAAAACCAAATGAAAATATAAGGTTTTACAGCAGGGTGGGCTTATATAGAAAAAAATTCAGTGAAGAATTACAGAGGAGAACAAAATTTCTTTTATCATCAGATGAGGCCCTGACAGTCTGAGAATGGGGTCAGGCTTTAGCCCAAGAAAATTCAGCCAAGTGGATGCAGTCAATAATCAAAGTAAAAGAATTATTTAGGTTCCGAAGGATATGTCTACTAGCTGTCCACCAAAAGCACATGGTCCCTATAACACCATCAGTGCAGTATGCCAGAACATCCAAAATCCAAGGAGAAATCCCAGCATATGTAAGAGTGTAGTAGTAGGGAAACCCCTTACCTGTATTTGGAGCTAAACTGTGCAATCCCCCTACCTTGAACTGAGACAAGAACCCTAAGCATGGGATATCAAACTGACCACTGATACCAAACTTTCTCACAGAGTCTCATAAGAACCCAGCTGAGTGAATAGTGTGTCTCCTTTTCTAGGAAGATAAAGATGAAGTCACATGACAACATAGTTTGGAGCCTGGGCTCTGGGCCAAGGAGATTTTGACTCAGAATCTGTGCCTTCACCTTAGGGGCTGTGTATTGAGAAAGTTGTGTTTTATTTCTCTAGGCCACTTTGTTTCCTGATCTGGGAAAAACACAGAACAGTACCTACTTTATAGAATGATTGCTGTAAGCTCATGGAAGTGAATTCATACAAATGAATGGCAACTGAGAGACTGGATCGTAATAAGCACACAGTAAGCATGAGTTATTGTTGCTACCAGATAAAGCAGAAAGAGATCAAGAACTGCTCTGAGGAAATGTGGCTAATTATTAACAGGGATCTCTCTAATAGCCCACATTCCCTGAGACATGAAGGGGGCATCCCTCCTGGGAATTTTCAGCTTCTCTGGTCAGCCTCCCTGAGGCTCCACCAACTTTAAGGCCATTCTTGGAGTGGACACCTGATTTGGGTGTTTTCTTACTCAGGAACAACCAAAGAAGCAGACATGTTGCTCAGTCATCATCTTGCCTCCAATTTGTCCTTTCTCTCATAGAGAGAGAAGGCCTGGGAGAAACAGAATTGCTTGACCTGCCATTCAAGGTGTATTACCATTTGCCCACAAACTTTCTCATCAGAAAATTTGTTAATCCTAACATTCTTGGGGACAACCAAGCAGTAGTGAGAGTCCACTAGTCCATGTACTTTTTAGTACTGTGGATTCATTTCTGCCATGCCTTTGGCCAAATAATTTTCTCAGGACAGGGGCCACTAGGGTTACAATTTGCCTGAGACAGTATATGAAATTATTAATGGCACACTTTTTGCTTTTAATAGTGTCCTGGATTAGACAATATGTTATGTAATTCTTTTGTTATGATGCTTCTAATCTGATGGCACTTTTTTGTTCTCTCCTGTTAGCCAAATAGTGCTAGTTCTTTAAGAGTCAGCTCAATTCTCCCTCTGCATGAACTTTTCTGGATTATTTTTACATGATGACTTTCTTTTATTTGGGTCATTTACTGGACCAACACCAGTTTCTGTTGTGTATCTTATATATCTGTCTTCCATTTCTATTGAACCCATAAATTTAAATTAATTCCTTCATCTTTGTTATTTTAAGTCATATTATGTTTCTATATAAGAAAGACAATGTCTAATAGTTCTTCAGATCCACCTTCCCTCCAAAAGATCATAGTATAAAAAGTTAAACTTTGGAATTGAATAGTCCTCAGCATAAATTCAGCAGTCATTTATTAGTTCAAAAGGTTAAAACTCATTAGGAATCAGGTTTTGCAATATAGAATGAGGCTAATACATTTATAAATAAATAAATAGTCCCCAAAATATTGCTTCACCTACAAGGAAGAAAATCATCCAAAATATTACTAATATTTTTGTTTATTTTACCACTCAAAGGATTGATTAGTTAAGAACACGGGTGCGTATATAATTTCCCATTTAAACATCTCAGAATCTTCTTTGACTGAATACCTCTTTACTTCTTTCCATCATCAAATTTGTCATTACAGGTTTTGAATTTGATCTCTAAAAAAATGTGTCACCTCTAGTTTTTATTCATAACCATTGCCAGAACTTTAAATTTGGTCTCTTCTTCTCTGAGACTATTTCATCAGCACTCTAACTGGTCTTCCCAGCTTTAGTTACTTTATCATAATCCAGCTTTCCTGTTCCTACTAATGTAATTTTTGTAACATTAAAATATAATCTTATTCGTTCTCTATGCAAAACCTTTGCGTGCTACTCCATAAACCACGCAAAAATGATTCAAATTGTTATGATACAAGATTGTGTCATTCAGGGTCATATAAACTGAAAATGAAAGAAAACACTTATATTTATGTTTAGAAGACATATATATTGGCTCAAACAACTAATAATCTAGGTAATATAATTTCTTCAGGAACAGCTTGGTTACAAGGCCCCAATGATTTGGTGTCTCTTTTTCCCTTGGTTTTGCACTACTCTGAGCTAGCCTCACCTTTAGGCTCTAACTGGTGGTCAATTAAAATTATGACAAAAATAAAATATGTGTGTTTTTCAATAGTTCTGATAAACATCCTATTCCTATTTTGGTGTCCTGTTATCCACTGAACCTATCACTATTAAGAGAAAATGTGACTTCTTTTCGATTTGCAGTCTTTACTTCTATAACCAGTCCTGGTTCCTAGAGATAGAGCCAAAACCATCAGAAGCATATGGATAGAGAATGAGGAAGAGTTTGATTCCCTGGAGTAAAATTAAAATACTTACATCAAAAGATAAAACCAGCAAAGGATTCTAGATTTCTGAGATGAGGGGAAGCATCATGCTTTTGGATCTGCAAGGATTCTCAAGCAAGTAGGTAATAAACTAAGCATTTCCAAGGTATAGTTACAATGAAAAATAAGTGACAATATGTGCTTGTCAAAGCACAGTTTGATAGAGAAAAACTGCCAATAGCTACAAGACCAGCAAGACATTGGTCTTACAGGGAGAAACAGAAGGAAGCAAAAGGATGTCTGAGAAGAGGAGAAGCTCAAAATAGCCAACAGTCCTGAAAAAAAAACATGGGACAACTTGAGGTGACCAACAAGCCTGGAATAACACTTCCCATTACAATAATGGCTAAGTGCAAGTAAAGTCTGAAAAAGCTTGAGTGGTCTAATACATAAGAACTGTCACAATGGATTTTCCAGAGCTTTCTCCCATTGAAGGTCTCCACGCTGCTGCTGTAATAAAAATCTTATAGAATGGAAGGCTTAGACAACTGAAATTTTTTCCTCACAATTCTGAAGTCTTAGGCATTCAAGAAACCATAAGATTAAGAATCTGAAGAAAATCTCTCCATGGTTTTCAGATGACTGTCTTTCTGTATTCTCTTAAGTGGAGAGAAAAAAGCAAAATCTCTCCTCTCTCTTCTTATAAGAGGGCACTAATCATATCATGAAGAATCATTCTGATGACATAATCACTTCCCAAAAGCCCCATCTTCAAAAACTTCACATTAGGGATTAAGGCTTCAATGTATGAACTCTTGACATACATAGCTAGTCAGTCCATGAAAACCTCATACACCATGATCTGATCTTTTGGCCTGAAGGCAGTCAATGACTAGCATTTTCCCAAAGTTGATTAGTGTTGCTGAAGATATTTTCAGCGTGGCCAATGTAAGTTATTTTCCTAGCTTTGTTGTTTCCCCTTTTCATTTGCAAGAACACGACCACAGAAAAAGCACCGTAGCTTTTAACCTGTTTTTCCCAGGTTTGACATATTGCAGTTTAAATATATCTCTTGAAAATAAAAATCAGTGTCCCTTATTCTCATGGCAAGGTCAAATAGGTTTAATTTTCATCAACATGAAACTGTTTCAGACTCAAATTACAATTATTATTGACTGTGTGATTTTATGTCCCTTTCCTCTGACACTTCTCTGAAGTTGAATATTACTCATAAAATATAATTTGGAATAAAAAGAGGTCCTTTCACCTAGATTCTTCAAAGTAACTGACAATAAATAGAAGGAAAAATTTTCTGGCTCTAAAAACTACCTGCAAATTACAAATTGAGAATCCTTGTTATAATTGAATATGTGTGTGCTACAGAAGCAAAGGGAAGAATCTCTTCACAGCTACTTAAAGCATTTCACTTGAAATATTTGCACTATGTCAAGAATATGTCTATGTTAAGAGTTTAATATCTGACATTATTTTCCTCCCCTATACTCCCACAGCATTTTTCTCATAGCTATACTAAAACACTCCAGTCCACCTTACGAAGTGGATCATTAATAAGCCTGCCTCTCCCACTAGATAATGAGCACCAGAGTGAAGAGATCTTGTCTTATTTGACTTTATATCTCTGTCTAAGCATTATGCTTAACACAGAGAATACTCTCAGTGAATGTTGAGAACTTGACATGAATTTAAATAGAGAATTTTAAAATATAGATTATAAGATGGCAATCCAGGAAGCATTGCTCTTGTTAACAATATGGTATCACACCATGGAAACAGTTCCCAAACTTTAGTCACCCGAACTAACTAAGAGTACAGGTGTAAAAATATGCAGTGGTTATAGATTTGAACCATAAGAAAAATTTTTGCAACAAATTCACAAATTATTCACTAACTTACAGACATTTATAAACTTAAATGTCTCATCTGTGGTAGTTTTGCCTGAGCTTCTATTTTTATCATATTAATTTCTGACTGCAAATCATAGTAACTATAAATTAACAGCTTTGCTGACTGAAAACTATGATGGATGACTACAACTACTTCTGACACTAGCTACTTCAAGCTACGCAAAACTTCATAGTTCAAGAAAGTACTACTACAAAAAGAATATTCTCATTTCAGATACAACACAAGTTCAGAAGTTTCTAGTCTACCCTCATTCTTGACCACATAGCTACAAATTCAAGAATTGCCACTACCCCTCAGTCTTAGCAATTATCTAGAACAACTCAAAGAATGTTAAAAAGCATGAAACTTTCAACTAAATTTTATTTTAACAAAAAGATACAAATCAAGAAATCCTAAATGCAAGTCTTCCATGGTTCCCCTCCTAGGAGTGACGGCAGCTCATCTTGGTTTCTGAATTAAGTACTACTGTTATGTTACAAAATGCCTAAATCACTGTAAAATACAAGGCAAGGAGAAGCTCACCTGAGCTTCAGAGTCTGGGATTTTTATTGGGGCTTCTTTATGTAGACCATGAGAAGGAATTCAATCTCTGGTCCATCTCTTCTCCCTAGAAGCTGGGCTCACATCACGTGGCACCAAATTCTAATCTTTAAGTGGTTAGTCACTCCATTGTGACCATCTCCTACCTGACGCATCTCATCAGATTAAAATGTCTACGTGCCCACCATAAGTCCTCTGATTAGCACAAATTTGAAAAACTTACCTGTAATAATAAAGACATTCTTATCACTTGGGAAAAGCTAAAAATTTATAGACTATCTTCCAGGAACAGAGGACAAAGGCCAACAACATTTTTTATTACACAGAAGTTACCATTATATATTATCCAGTATAATTTCACTAGTTTACTTATCCTCCTATGGAAAAAGGTAGCATGACTCTAGAGCTAAGAAAGTTTGGAGAACTTGAGTAACTTTTGAAGGTGATGTAGCTGAGGGGAAGTTAGACTTGAAACCTTGTCTTCTTGTATCTACTCCCTTTGCCAAAATTGGGCTAAGCTGCTACTTGATTATGCTTCAAGTTCAATATCTACTAATAAAATTGACAATTTTCCATCTCCTTTATTGGTTAAGTGGCCATGGTTTCAATAGAAGAAAGAGCATTTTATATGAAAGTTATTTAGCATGCTCAGTAATTATCTTCAAAGTC
>RJWM01012357.1:0-56686 GCA_004363535.1 Dasyprocta punctata | reverse complement strand
AAAACTTCCCAAGCATGGGAACAGGAAGAAACTTTCAGATAACTGAAGCATATAGAACTCCAGCTAAACTTGACCAAAACAGGCCTACACCCAGACATATAATAATCAAGATTCCAGAAATCCAACACAAAAACATGATATTAAAAGCTATTAGAGAAAAGAGACAGATTACCTACAAAGGAAGGCCCATCAGAATCACAACGGACTTCTCAACACAAATCATCAGGTCAAGAAGAGCTTGGAGTGAAATATTTCAAACCCTGAAGGAAAATAACTTCCAACCCAGATTGATGTACCCTGCAAAATTATCTTTTAAAATCAACAGAGAAACAAGATACTTCCACGATAAAGAACAACTAAAAGAACTTATGACAACGGAGCCAACTCTACAGAGAATACTGAAGAACATTCTAGTGAGAGATAAAGAAGTCCACTGCTCCAGAAAAAGCGACAGAGAGATACCACCGAGCAGGGCAGACAAATGAATAATCCATTAACGGGATTTTAGTCCAGTATTGTTTTCAGTGAGCTGTTTAGTTTAATCCTATTCAACCTTGACCTGCCTATCTTCTTCATAAATGATGACAAAGACAGCTATTGTAAAAATAGCAAAATTTATAAGGGTAGCCTTCAGTGATATATGATCACCCTGCTTCAAAACCAGGTATTACTTTCATTGCTCTGTTCTGAGGGATTCGAACCTATTTTAGTATGATTGTGTTACAACAGATGATATAGGCATCTGCCTTGAAACTAACATGAGGCATCATAGAAATCAACGCTACATTACTATGTATTCCCCCCATTATCTTATCTGTTATTGATTTTTCAGTACTATCTCGTTTGACTATATTTGGCCAATTGGTAAGGACATTTAGTTAGAAGACAATAAGAGGTACTACAAGGGGAACCGAGGAAGGAAGGTGTGAAAAAAAAAACATAGTTTTATATAAGGGTATAAGTAAGATAGTTTAAAAGTCTATACTACTAAATGCATTCACTGGTGAGAGAGAACAGTTGACATTCATAAGACCAGATCAATCCTACATGTCTTTACCTGTCAATCTGAACAGCCCCCTTAAAGGTAACAATATACAATGTTGCAATCACTGTAAAATTCCAACCATCTACAGTACTAAACCTACAATTTTACAGTATCAGATATGTTGTTGTTGTTTGCTGATCACTTTAGTTTTTTGTTTCTTTTATGTATGACCATACTTTTATGCTTTATTGGTTTCACTCCGAACTATTTCGCTTGGTTATATTAGGTCTGATGTTATGGGTAGTTATTTCAATGATAACAAGAGGTATTCTAAGGGGAAAAGAAGGAAGGAAGAGAAAAGGAAAAAGACATAAATTTATAAACATGCATAAATAAGGCAGTTAAAAAAAAACCGTATTGCTAACTACAATAGCTATTGAAAAAGAAAAGTTAATATACCTGAATTGATGAATCTTACATGTCTATATCTGTCAATATCCCCAACCCCTAGGAAGGTAACAATATGCAATATTGTAACTACTGCCAAACTTCAACCACCTAGTATGTAAACCTACAATGTTATTGTATCAGATCTGTTGTTGTTGTTTGTCTGTCTTTTTTTGACTTTTATTTCTAGCTTCTGTATCTATTTTCTCTTAAATAAAAAAAAATTTAAAAAAAAAGAAAAAAAAGAAAAATATGGTGTATGTATGCAATGGAATATTATTCAGGCATAAAAAATGAAAGTTTGTTATTTGCAGGAAAGTGGATAGAACTTGAAGTCATAACATAAGCCAAAAAATCCAGAGAAGGAAATACAACAATTTCATGTTTTCTGTCACATATGGAAACACACATATCCAAAAAGAAGATGTGAAAGTAGGGACTAATAGGGAAAAGGGACACAGGGAGAGGGAAGTAGGGTGGGTCAAGTGAGGGTGTTAGGGAGGGCATGTTTGAACAAAGTGTATTGGATTTTGTTTCTTTCTTTCTTTTTTTTTTTTTTTTTGTCTTTGTCTTAGTTACTTTTCACTCATTGCCGAGACAAAATACCTGACGCCCAAAATTAGGGAAGGAAAGGTTTATTTCTTACAGTTTCTCGGGAGTTTCAGCCCATACTTAGTTGGCTCCAAGTCAGCATGGTGTGGCGGGGCTGCTGTTCACGGTGGCTGCAAGCAGCAAGGCGCGCTGAAGAGAGAGAGCAAGAGCTCATGTGAGAGAGAGAGAGAAAGAGAAAAAGAGAAAGAGAGAGAAAGAGAGAGGAAGCACTGAAAGAAGACCTGCCTCATTTACACTGCATGTTGGCTCCACTCCTGGGCAGGTACAGCACTCACATTACCAATCCCTGTGCCAGACTCAGTCCCATCAAAAGTCTATTAGGACTTAGGGGTACATAGTATTACCCAACACAGTCTTTTTGAGACAAGGTCTCACTACACAGTTCAAACTGGCCTTGAACTTACTTTGTAGCCCAGGCTGACCTCAAACTTGCAGCAATACTCTTGCCTCAGCCTCCTGAGTGCTGAGATTGCAGGCATGCACCACCACACCTGGCTGAACAAAGTATATTTGAATCAATTTCCATGGCATATATGAGCCGGGCGTGGTGGTGCACGCCTTTATTCCCAGCACTCGGGAGGCTGAGGTAGGTGGAGCATTGTGAGTTCAAGGCCAACTTGGGCTACGTGAGTGCAAGGCTGGCCTGAGCTACATAGTGCAACCCTGCTTCAAAAAACTAGGGCTGGGAGTTTGGCTCAGTGGTGTAAGCGCCTGTCTGACAGGCGTGAGGCCGTGAGTTAGATCCCCGGTGCCACAAAATAAAAAGTAAAATAAAATAAGTATACTAAAATGTTATAGTTGTTTTCCTATAAACTGGTGGTGAAAGTCTTTAAAAGCCACAAACACTACTTCCAAGAAAATCTTTTTCTTCCTTTTTAATTTTTATTTTTATGTTAGCCCATAGCTGTAGTACACAATGATTACAATCCTCCTGGGGAGTTGGCATGTCTATGTAACACATCTTTAGTGATAATTTTAAAATCTTATTTACTGTTAAAATGACAGAAACATTGAAGGAAGTGGGACTAATGAACTCTGAACTCAACACTTTGGTGCACTAGGACTGGGGATTTAGCTCAGTGGTAGAATGCTTGCCTAGCATATATGGTATGAGGCCCTGAGTTCAATAACCAGCATCACGCACACACAAAATAGTTGATTGTCTGTCATGCCACAGCCCTTAGTCTAACAAAGAAATAGGAAGCCATGATCCGCTCTTTATTTAGTCTTCCCTTTGGCCTCATGTAGCTTCCAACCATTCAGTTTGAAGTTGCCACAGGCTAGAGGTGTTTTCACCAGAACACTGTTAAAAATGTCTCCCTGACTTTATCTGATAGAATGGAAATTGTCTCTGTTCCACAAATTAACTTAAAATATGTCTACCATGACTCATTTTAACAGCAATTGTTCTTCCTTTCTTGTATTAATGTGGATGCATTCAAGGTCAGGGATGGAAGTACCAGCAGTTTCACTTATCTTTTCATTTGGAAAATAGATCACTTAATTAGCTTAATTTTTTGGTCATCATATTCTGATTATATTCCCTATTGTTTTAAAAACAATACTCTGGCCTGATACGAGCAAGCAGCCCCATGCTGTATGCAGAGTTCTCTCCAGCTGCCACATGAGCAAGCAGACCAGTGCTCGAAATATGGTATATCCTCTGATATGAGGGCAAGACCACTCACCAGCTCCAAGCCTCATTTTGCTTCACTTTGGCATAGGACAGAAATGGTGAGGACTAATCAACCAACCTGCTCCTGGACAAGGACGACACTTAGAAGGGAGCAACTAGACATGGTGACCCCCTGACATTAGGTCCAAAAGTCCACTGGAACCCCTACAGTGCAGGGTACCTCCAGCAGAGATCAGAGGGCTAACTGTATTCCCCATGGACCAGTGAGCACAAGAACATTCCTTGGTTTGGATGGTAATCACGAGCTAGGATAGACAATGCTTAAAGCAAGGTGGATAAAATCATGACTTGCTCTATCTTAAGACTGCAGATCTTGAAAAAAATTAACTCATTCAAAAACACAGGGTTTTTTTTTCCTTTGACTCAATCTTTCCTTGATATTTCCAGTATTTTTTAACCTTTTTTTTTTTTTTGGGTTGGAGGGGGGGAGTTAAGGTTTTCTCCTCCTTATTTTGACATTTTTCTTTTATTTGCTTTTTCCTTCTTTTCTTTTGCCCCTTTCAAAATTTTTTCTTATTTTTGTCTTTCTTTAGTTTCATGTATTTTGTTTTATGAATTTCTTCTTTTTTTCTTGTTCTTTTATCCCTGTAACTGTTTTCTAACACTATTAATTTCCTTTTACTCTTAAATAGGATATCCTATCTTACTTTGTGCTTCTCATTCTCCATATCATTGATTGATCTTTCAAAGTATGCTTTTTTCATTCTCTGACTCTCTACTTGCTCTACATTTACTAGTATAACTTCTAACCTCTATTAGTTTTTAGATAACTAATTTAATTTCTCTTCAGTACAGTGCTATGGTAGTAAAGTTGTTCTATTTACTAAACACTAACTGTAGGTCAACATTTGGTCTGTCTTAGTGCTCAGCTTGTAATTATCTTTTCTCTATAATTAAGGGTATTCCATCCTTGGTCTTCAGGGTTTGTCAATACTCAGTTTATATTTGATTCTTAAATGCTACTGAATTTATCATTGTAGCAAACATATCATAGCAGAGCTATTAATTGACTTTGCTGGGATACACATATCTGGCTTGCCTTGGAGTCATTAATAATACTGTGACCCACTCTTAGAGAACTGAGTACTGAGCCAAATACACTACAAGCTCCCATCCCAACTAAACAGAAGTGGTTGGATACTGGGATACAGGCTACAGGTAAAGACCTATGGCTGCACCTAGAAAACACCACTGAAAAGTAGACACAAACTAAAAAGGTCTAAATACTAGAAACAAAGTTCACCACTACCATTAACTCACAAACCTCAAACAAAAACCAACAAACAAGTAGAAACAGAAGACAAATCAACAAACTGCATACAAATACACTCCCCCAAAGCTGACCCATGGGGTATTGAATGAGAGGAAACCAAAAGTCACATACCTGAATTATTTGAAATATCAGGAGATAGAATAAAACAGATCAGTAAGACTTAGAAAGCTCAGATATAAGTAAATAACATTGGGTGAAAAAGAACAGCAAGTCTATAGAAGACACTAAGAAAAGAGCTAGCAGAGCAAAACAAAATGATGCAAAAGATGAATGATCAACATATAAAAGAATTTGAGTCTATGAAAAGGTTCCAAATAGAAATTTAGGAGATTACAGATTCTATCAAAAATATGGGCAGCAGAAGTAACCAATGTGGAGCAGAATGTCAGAACTATAAGATGGGGCTGGTGTCAGTGATCAGTTAATGGAGACATTTTAAAAACAACAGGAAAACATGAAAACTGATTACAACAGCTACACAGAAGACTAATCTAAGGACAATTGGATTTAGTGGAAAATTGGAATACAACACAAATTGCATTAAAAAAAACTTTTCTGAAATAATAGCAGAGAAATTTACAGATAAGGGGAAAAGATTTAACATACAGATAAGTGAGGCCTGTAGAACCCTAATAGCCATGATCAGAAAAGAACAACTCCATGACACATCATAGTCAAAATCTCAGAAATGCAATACAATAGAATCTTTAAAGCAATTAAGAAAAGCAATAAATCACTTATAAAGGTAAGTACATTAGCATTACATGGAACTTCTCAACACAAATCTTAAAGGCAAGAAGACCACGTACTGAAGTGTTTCAAGTCCTAAGAGAAAACAATTTCTGAAACAGACTGATATGTTCTGTAAAACTGTCTTTCAAAATTGTTAAAGAAGTAAGGTATCTGCATGATAAAGAGCATTTAAAGTAATGCATGACCACCCAACGAGCACTGTGAAAAGTTTTCAAGGATATCCTAAAACGAGACAATGAAGCTAACAATTGCAAATGGTCAAATAGATTGAACCAGGTAAGGTGAGAATTTTACTAGAAGGAAAAATTAGGGAATCAGCCACAGGAAAGTAATGCAAGAACAGGAATAATTCACTATCTATCAATAGTAAATTTCAAAGTGAGTAGTCTCAGTTCCTCATTTAAGTCACAGATTGGCAGGATGGAAAAAGATTCAAAATCCAATTGTATGCTATATACAAGAAATATATTAAACCAAAAAATAAACTCATAGACTAAAGATCAAAGCACAGAAAATGATAGTCCATGCAAGAAGAACCTGGAAGAAAAAAAAGCAAGTATAGCTTTGCTATATTAAAGCTTTAAAGCAAAAGTAAACAGAAGAGAAAAAGAAGGGCTTTATATATTTGCTAATGTAATAATTCAGTTAGAAGAACTAACAATTATTAACAAAGATACACTAAACTATAGCATACACAACTTCATAAAACAAATAATACTGGACATAAAAATCAGACAAACATAAACAATTATACTGGAGGATTCAATACCTCAATAACACAAACAGATCAACTAGGCAAAAAATATCAACTAATAAATACCAGGGTTGAATAAAACCTTCAAACAAATGGAATTAATAGATATCTATATGTTATTCTACCCAACTAGAGAATACACATTCTGCTCAGTAGCACATGAAACTCTCTCGAAAATAGACCACATACTTGCCAATAAAGTATTCCTGTGTAAATGTAAAAGAATTGAAATTATACCATGGATATCATCAAATCATAGCACAAAGAAACAAGAAAAGAATGACAAAAGAAAATAAAGAAATTATACAAATATATGGAAACTAAACAATATATTCTTTATTTAAAATAAATATACATTGGTTCACATATAAAATCAAGGAAACAATAAGACTGTTCCTAGGATGAAATGATGATGCTCCTATAAAATAACAGAACTTATGTGGCAGAGTAGAAGCCGTCCTAAGAGAAGTTCATAGCTGTAAATGCCCACATCACAAAAATAGATGTGAATCCAAATAAGTAACCTAACAATGCACTTCAAGGTCCTAGATAAACAGGAACAATGCAGATTCAAAGCAAGTATAAGGAAGGAAATTATAAAGATTAGAGCAAAAGTCAAGAAAACTGAGACTAAAGGAAATACAAAGAATCAATGATTCTTCAAAATAATAAACAAAATATACAAACCTTTAGCCAAACCTGTCAAAATGAGGAAAGAAAAGATCCAAATCAATGTAATTAGAAATGAAAAACATGAAATAGAAACAGACACAGCCAAAATCCAAAAAACTGTTAACAAGAGTTTCCCAAACTTGTATACAAACAGGAGAATTCAGAAGAAATGGAGAGATTTTTAGACACATATGAATTGCAAAACCCCAGCCAGGATTTAAAAACTTTATCCAATACAACAGGCAATAAAATTGGAGCAATAATAACAACTGTACCAATTAAAAACAGCCCAAATCCAGATAGATTCACTGCTGAATTCCACAAAAACTTCAGGAATGATCTAACACTGATACTCCTCAAGCTCTTTAATGAAAGTGAAATGGATGGAATACTCTCAAAATCATTCTTTGAAGCTATTATTACCCTGGTTCCAAAACCAGACAAGAATCCGCCCAAATAATGGAACTGTAATCCAATTTTTGTACTGAAGATAGATGCAAAAATCCTCAGCAAGATCCTGGCAAACTGAATGCAACAAAACCATCCAAATAGGCTCATTGCAAGGAAGAAAGAATGTTTAAACATATGCAAATCAATAAATGTAGTACATGACATAAAAAGAAGCAAAGATTTTTTAAAATTACATGATTATCTCAATAGACAAAGAACAAGCCTTTGACAAAATCCAGTATCCTTTCATGATAAAAAAAAACACTAAAGAAAATAGGTATACAAGGACCCTATCTCAATCTGATAAAAGCCATTTATGTTAAACCTTCTAATTACATCATATTAAACGAAAAAACTGAAAAGTTTCCCTCCATAATCAGGAAGAGAAAAAGAATGTCCACTATCACCCCTCCTGTCCAACACAGTACTCAAAACATTACCATAAGAATTACACAGGAGAAAGAAAGAAAAGATATGTATAGAAAAAGTCAAATTAGCATTATTTGCATATGACATGATCCTCTACATAGAGGACCCAAAAATTCAACCTAAAGATTTATAGAATTAATAACCAAATCACTAATGTGATAGGATACAAAATAAACACACAAAAAGCAATACCATTCCTGTAAACCAATAGGAATGTACTGAGAAAGAAATTAAGAAAAATATACCATTTGCAATAGCATTAAGAAAAATTGAAAGCTTAAAAATTAACCAAAGGATGTGAAAGACCTCTACTATGAAATCCACCTACCTACAAACAGTTAGATGGTGATTTGAGGCAAATAGGACCCCCATCTCCTCAGAGATAGCTTTGAATAAATCCTTTTTACTTCTTACTCCAAAGAGAAAAGAGAAGAAACAAAAAAGAACAGTATTCTGAAAGAAGAAATCAAGTAGGACATCAGAAAATGGGAAGATATTTCCTGTTCCTGCAAAAGCAGAATAAATGTAGTCAAAATGATCATGCCCCTAAAACTGATACACAGGTTTAATGCAATCCCATTCAAATACCAAATGTATTCTTCACAGAACTGGAGAAAACAGTCCTGAAATTTATATGGAAACAAAAGCAACTCTGGATATAAGATCAAAGTGATAAGCTTCACAATTCCAGATTTGAAGTTAGACTTCAAAGATGCAATGATAAAAACACCATGGTACTGGCACAAAAATCGACATGGGGATCAATGGTATGGAAAAGAGGATACAGAAACAACCTTAAGCACATTCTACTACTTGATCTTTGGCAAAAGGCCCACACAAATACACTCAAGGAAAGAAATTCCCTTTAATAAGTGATGTTGGGAAAACTGGCTATCTACAACTAGTAGTTTGAATATGGACACATATCTCTCATCCAGTGGAATAGCTAGAGTTTGTGCCACTTGGAGCTGTCCTTCAATTTGCAACATATCTAAATATGTTAACTTATATAAATAGAAAATTTAAATGATGTGTAGAGAAACTGTATATCCATGTTCACAATTACTTATTAAGTAAAAGTACAGTAATCTACATTGTTAAAGCAGAAATTTTAAATGACTTATAGAGGAAAAACTAAGATAATTTTGAATCAATTTATTCATTATATTAATATATAGTTTAATATAATTGCACTGTAAAATTTCTACAGCATCTTACAGCTACCAAAAATATATTTAGGGGAACCAGAAACAGTGTACAAGTACTGTCTCTACTCCATGTCGTCTACTCAATCAACACAGCAATTGAGTGCAGTCTCATCTCTAGCCACGTGACTACTTACACACAAAGTTACTGAGTGACTTCAAAGGGCAAGTTACATATAGAAACTACTCAGTGCAATTCATATGTAAGCAGTCATGTGGTTACAACTGCAGCTACATTCAGCACACAGGAAGCCCTAGTTTACCATCAAATATAGTTCAAAAGAACCAATAAATTATGCTAATAGTGAACTGATGTGAATAAAGAAAATGCTAATAATTATATTAGTAATAATATTTTTAAAAGATTCTTTACAAACCCCTACAAATGTTGCAAAGAGTGCATTCAGTTAAAAATGAGATAAAATTTAATAGTGTAACAAGCTGCAGAAGTAAAATTCATGTTTCCATGTACTTGAAACTTTCCTTGTTAAAATGGAGTAAATCGTTGCAATATAATTTTCCTTTTGGCCAGCAATGCTACCCAAAAATATGCCCCTCATACATTTGCCTTCCACCTCCTTTTAGCTATGGCCCACTGCTCTCACCATGTACCAAACTAACATCAAATGGATCAAAAAACTAAAAGCTAAAACCAAAACATTTAAAGTGCTGAAGATAAAATAGGTGGAACTCTTAAACTCATAGGTATAGTCAAGCCCTTCTGAACAGACCGCAGTTGCACAGAGGATAGTACCAAGAATCAACAAATGGGAATGTATCAAAATAAAAAGCTTCTGTGTGGCAAAAGAAATGAAAGAGAATGAAAAGATAATCTATTATATGAGAAATATTTTTTACCAACTTTTCCTCAGACAGAGGATTAATATCTGAAGAACTCAAAAAAAAAAAAAAACAACAACAACAACAACAACAACAACTAGACCTCCCACCCCAAAAAAGACACAACTTTAAAATGGGCAAGTGAAATGAATAGACACTTCACAGGAAAAGAATTACTCATGGACAATGTATTGGGTATGCTATTTTCCCCCAAGTCCTCATTTACTTTTGATGGCTAAGTCTGGCACTTGCTTGTGTTCAGTTTGTTGTCTAGCACCGGGATTGGCAATGTGAGTGCTGTACCTGCCCAGGGGTGGAGCCGACATGCAGTGTAAATGAGGCAGGTCTTCTTCTTGCACTTCCACCTTCTCTCTCTTATGTGCTATCTTGCTGTCTCTCCAGCATGCCTTGTGGCTTGCAGCCACCATGAACAGCAGCCCCGCCATGCCATGCTGCCTTGAAGCCAACTAAGTAAGGACTGAAACTCCCAAGAAACTGTAAGAATAAACTTTTCCTTCCCTAATTTGAGTGTCAGGTATTTTGTCTCAGCAACGAGTGAAAAGTAACTAAGACAGAATTTGGTACCAGGAGTGGGGTAATTGCTGTGACTATTCCTGACCATGTGGTTCAAGAGCCTTTGGAAATGGCTTGTGGGAAGAGTTTGGAAAGGTTCAGAGATGTCGCCTACATGCCTAGAGCTGGAAAAGCTTAGGCTGTTCTGTATGGGAGATTCTGGTCAGAGCCCAGGAGACCAGAAGACTGATAGGAAGCCTGCTGGTAAGGACCAGGCTCAGGTGGTTTCTTCTGGGAAGAAGGATGGCATTGTTTGTTGGACTCCACACAATGTGTGTTACTGTTTGGTAGAAAGTTTGTCTGCATTCTGCCTGTACCTGGAGACTTTGCCTGAGACTGAGATTAAGGGCAAAGGACTCATTAGTCTACAGAAAGAAATTGTGAGGCAGCCAAACCTTGAAATGGTGGCCTGGCTTTTGTTGGGGACTCTTAGCCAGATTTATGTTGGGGATCAAGAGCAAGGGGCCCAGCATGATGATTTAAAGTTTGGCCAGGAAGATGGAGCTGAGACCTTGACTGCTGAGAAGGAACAAAGGAATAAAAAAGATGACCTGAGGGCATCCTGAGAAGCAGCAGGCCTCTACCCTTTGCAGCCTGAAGCCAACAAAGGTGAAAGAGTTTGCTTGGAGGAAAAGCCACAGAGTGCCCTGTCCTGGAGTGGCAACAGAGGCCACAGGAGGTTTTAAAAGGGTGGTGGCCATGCTGTGTCCCAAAATGGAGGGGACCACGCCAGATTCCAGAATGGTGAGGGCATAGAGAAGCTGTTCCTCACAATCAGGTTCAAAGAGCTCAGCTATCCAGGCAGTCAACCCCTACAGCCAAGAGAGAGGAAAACCTGGCTACTGCTCCAGCCTGCAGCAGACTTTGGTGACATCCACGTGGCGCTGGTTTTAAGTACAAGAAAAGGCTAAGGCAGCTTCTGCCTTGCCTGCAGAGAACAATGTGTAAAGATATAAGGGTGAAGCCAAGGAACATGGATCATCCAAGGAAAGCTATGAAAGTTAAGATCCCTGAAAGTGCCACAGGGGTGAAATTGCTCAAGCCTTTTGGAGCTTGCAACCAGGTTTCTTCAGCTGCTGAGCAGAGAACTCCAGGATTTAATGTCTGCCCTGCTGGATTTTGGACTTGTTTTAGTTATAATGCTTTGTATTCCCCTGTTGGTAACTTTTGGAATGGTAATGTTTATCTTGTGCCTTTATATGCTGGAAGTGTTTAACCTTGCTTTCATTTGTACAGGGGGTTACAATTAAGAGTTTGCCATAGATCTTGGAGGAGATTTGGGACTTGAACTTTTCAACAGTGCTGAAACTGTCAGGACATTGACAAGTCTTGGAGAGGGACAAAATGTCTTTTGTATTAAGAATGTACATGAGTCCTTGGGGGTCCAGGGGTGGAATGTATGGGGTATGCTATTTCCCCCCCAAGTGCTCATTTACTTTTGATGGGGCTAAGTCTGGCACTTGCTTGTGTTCAGTTTGTTGTCTAGCACTGGGATTGGCAATGTGAGTGCTGTACCTGCCCAGGAGTGGAGCTAACATTCAGTGTAAATAAGGCAGTTCTTCTTCTTGTGCTTTTGCCTTCTCTCTCATATGTGCTCTCTCTCTCTCTCTCTGTCTCCAGCACCTTGCTACTCGTGGCCTCCATGAACAGCAGCCCTGCCATGCCATGCTGCCTTGGAGCCAACTAAGTAAGGACTGAAACTCCGGAGAAACTTTAAGAATAAACCTTTCCTTCCCTAATTTTGGACGTCAGGTATTTTGTCTCAGCAATGAGTGAAAAGTAACTAAGACAGGCAATAAATACATGAAGAAATGTTCAGCACTGCTGGCCATCAGGGAAATGCAAATTAGAACAACACTGAGATTCTATCTTACCCTAGAAGGTATGGCCACCATCTTGAAATCAAATAATACCAAATGCTGGAAAGGTTTTGAGGAAGAGAAACCCATCTACATTGTTGGTGGGAATGTCAACCAGTACAAGTACAACTAGTATGAAAATCAGTATGGAGATTTCTCAAAAAACTAAAACTATCAATTTCATTTGACCTAGCTATTCCTCTTCCAGGTACATTCTTGAAAGAACTAGAGCCATTATGCTATAGCACAATTTTCAATAGATAAATCTTAGAAGCAGACTATATGTCTATTAACAGATAAATGTATTTTAAAAAGTGATACACACAATGGAGCACTACTCTGCCATAAAGAATGATAAACTTGAGTCATTTGTAGAAAAATGGATGCACTTTGTGACCATAATGTTAAATGAAATAAATCAGACACACAAGCTTAAATATCACAAGACTTCTTTTATATTAAACCCCAAACTATAAATAAAGAACAAAATAAAAGATAAACAGAAAATGGAGAGATACATTTTCCTCATATGAGAAGGTGAATGGAGGAGGAAAGAGGGATGAAAAAATGAATTAAACTATGTTATGTACATACACTTAGCCCAAAAAAAAGTAAACATATACTGCACATATATGCTAATAAATAAAATATACTGTGACATCAAATATGCGTGTTATTTCAGTTATTTTGCAATACTATTAATATCAATTACTTTCTTTCTGTCTTCTGTCCCATTAATAATATCAGATTTGAATCATCACAAGATTCCTTGTTGTTGCTATAGTTTGCTCATAGTTCTGTGAGCATATCCACCTTTCATGTCAATATCTAGATTTCTTTAGAACAAGGACAATCTGTGTTTCTATCCCTGAAAACCTGGTGCTAATCCTTGTACAGAGTTACTTAGGAAAAAAAATCAGTTACTTATTAGGTCTACTGGCAGGATTTTAAGTGAGTTGAGCAATAAAAATTTCCTGTACTTGACAGAAATGGTGAGACTGGTTTTGTCTTTAAACTAAGAAATAAGATACAGTACTTGCCATCATGTGGTACTCCATCACATAGTGTCAGTGATAGAGATGAACTGTCTATTTTATTGACCTGTTCTCATATTTTGATTTATAAAGGGGGTTAATAATTGGAAGTAACCTACATAATCTCTAAGTATAAATTGGATAATACATGAAAAGGACTTAGCACAAATTGAGCTTTAGTAATCCAAAATGATACGAAACACAAAAATTCTAACTTGATAATCAGGAAAGCCTCAAAAGAGAAATTTTCAAGTTGCAATTTAACCTCTGGAATTTCATTAATTCATAGCTCAATTGGCTATTGTGATATCATAATGTGAATTTTATAAGAGGTTTTCAAAAACGCTGTAAAACATTATTAACATGAAAATCTTGTGTAATAATTTAACCAGAAAAAGTATTCTTATTTAATTTATATAATTTTTAAAATACTGTTTTATAACTAATCTAGAAAAGGATATCTTTTGAGTTTTCAATCTCCTTATTTTCTAATTTAAATTAATATTTTGAAAATTGAAAACAATCAAATTAACATTTATTTCTAAAATTTCATCTCCAAAATATCACTTTGGTTCTTCTTTATTAATGCAATATTTTATTAACCACCCAAGTTTTTCTATTCAACTGAATATTAATGAATTTTTTGTCTTTGCCTTTGTGAGGTAAAAATAATTGTCCATTTTAATTTTAAACAATTGTATACTTTCCCCCATATTTATTCTAAGTAAGAGTTTAAGAAATCAATACAAATCTTCATAGTGTAAATATAAGTTGTTTCTTATATGTATTTATAATTTTCTGAAAAAAAATATTGATAATTAAAAATGTATTAATTTGGGCAAATCAATTTAGTACTGCAATTAAGAAAATCTTTAAATTTTGAAGGTGGACTTTATAAAGTCCCCCTACAAAAATAAATAAAACCATGTGAGATGATAAATATGTTAGTTACTTTGATGATGGTGATAAGTTTATTATATATATATATATATATATATATGTCAAAGCATCACTATTTTATTTCTCAGCTACACCTCAATAAAACTGGGAAATATAGCTTTTAAAGAAATGAATTCTTGTACAGTATTAAACATATACAATACACTAATTTCACTCAGGTAAAGAATATTTATGTGATTTGTTTTCATTTTTAGCCTACATATATCACTATATTTCATGTCAGCGCCTATGTGTTTACATGAAAATGGAAAAGAAATAATGATGACAATTTTGAAACCCATGTTAGTAGTGAAACTAATATTTTAAATTTAAATTTTAATATTTTCCTAGCAAGGTGTGCAAAGCTTTGGCTTTCACAACAAATCTCCTTATCAGCCTTCTACAAGGCCTTTAGTTTAATATTATCACAAGTAATGCAAAGCTTGAGTCATTGTCACAGTAATCAAAAATGCTTTTGGAATTTAGACTTTATGGTCTACCCTGGTAGTAGATGTGTCTTTTTTTTTTTTTTAGAGAAAGCAAAATATTATTTCTTGTAATTTCTTTTAATGCGTGAGGAAGTTACAAACCTATTAGTTGGTATGGAATTAATGACATGTTATTTTATTGTGTAATTCTTATTGAAAATTTTAAAAAGACAAGAAGATTATCAGATATAAAAGGAAATTAAAGTATTGATTTCAAAAGACATTCAAATTAGCAACAAATACAAAGTTTTCCTTTAAACCCTTCTAAATAACTAGGTATAGTTAGAAAAGAAATAGCAAACACAAAAGGAAGTTTATTTTTTGTAATAATATTAGAAACTAAAATCAGATGATACTGAGTTCTAAAAAAGCATGCTAATTTTTCTCCATAAAATGTGAAGTGGACAAGCTTGATCAGTCAATTGGTTAGTTAATTTCTTTAAATTTTTAGTTCTTTTTTCACAAACATGTTAAAAATCCAAAAGATGTCTGGAGACAATAAGCTAGAAATGTTTGAAGAGATTGACAATTTCAATGTGAATAATGGTCTATCATTTAGCAACACAGTAGAGAACAGTAAGAAATTAAGTTAAAAATGCTAGAACTAGGAATACCTATAACATATGCCATAGAGAATACATAGAAATTTGGATATATGTGTCTATGAAAATAATGTCTGTTTTAAATATTTATTTAAAATGCATATAAAATTGTGAATTTAAAGAGAAATTATGTGGGAATTTTTAGAGGTGGCTGGATTTAGGGTGTGTGATGCTGGGATTAAGGATGTGATGCTTCAATTAATGGTGCTATGCTGAGATTAAGTGTTGTCCACCTCGGGGTTGGATAACCTGCATGGAAAACAAGAGACAGAAAGAGGTCTGTTGTCATCCCTTTTGGCTTCACTACTTTGCTGCTTTTCTTCCTTTTGCTTGCCATGAACTGCTTCTCCTCTGCAATATCATCCTCCCTTGGAGTCAGTCAAATATGAACAGAAATCTCTACAAACTGTGAGTTACAATAAGCTTTTTCTTCTTTAACTTGTGTTTAATGTTTTGTCTCAACAAGGAGAAAAGTAACTAAGACATGCACATTATATATATATACATCCATGAAATAGCAATCTTTTAAAAATTAGTTACTGTGCAGTAGGAAATGTTTCTGATTTCCTAAATTGTAGATAAAGAGCAACAGCCTGTGATACTGCAGTTTTCCTACATATTTATGTACTTTAAGTATCAAATATAATATTTACTATTAATGTTTGCTTTAAGTATTGAAGTTTCAGTGCATTCATTTACAATAACCATTACTTTAGTACCTATGTTAATATCAGTGAAATATAACCTATCCATGCCCTTGTCTGAAGAAAACACCAGCATCAGCTTTCAGACAATAAAATCTGGAATTAAGAAACCTAATTGTCCATTCATCTGGGCTTCAGCTATTATGTGGGAGACTCCTACCTTCCACTGGAAAACAGTAAACTACAGATTTTGCAGACACTGATATACTCCTTCAATTCACATTCTGTATTTGTTCTCCAGAACAAATTATATAGATTTGAATTTATTTGATTGGCTTACAGGATCAGAAACTGGCTGATCTGTATAGTGGAGAGTCATAGAATTTATTAGCTTCTCAGTCCAAGAAGCTGGAAGCTTCAAAACAAGAGGAACCAAGGACTGAAATTCTGCAAGCTCTTTAGAGAGTTGCTCATCTGAGTCCATGTTGAAAGGCTGAAGACGCTGAAGTCTGATGTTCCCAGGTGATGGCAGCAACAAAAGATTCACTTGCTCAAGCAAAATTAAGCTTGCAAGTGCTGGCTGACTTCCTCCTTCCAATTCTGTTCCACCTATCTCCCTGCCACTGGATATTGCTCCTGCCCATATTTGGGGCTGGTTTTCCCCTACTCAGTTCATAGCCCACTTGCCAATCATCCATAGAAACACCCTCAGAGACTCACCCAGATACACCCAAAAGTGTATTTAGTAATCTCCTATTCATTTCCCAGTCCAATCAAGTGGGCAATCAAGATAATTCCCAGCACTACAAACAAGATTAACCACGACACATCTGCAGTTGGTAGTGAGTATGATTCAAATTTCATAGCTCTTGGTAAGGATTTCAGATTCTCAAGGCAGTGAAAAGTCATTAGGAAGTACTAAGTATGGGAATGAGCTGAGTTTTCTAAAACATTTCATCAGAATTAGAGTGGATTAAGATGAAGAGACAGGTGTGAAAGTGGGAAGTAAGGATTCTTTCAGTCCAGATGGAAGTCAAGAGCAGGTTAACCAAAGGTAGTTGCAGAAATAGTTCAGAATATATTGGAATTAAAGCTAAAGGGAGTTCTTTATGAGTAAAATTGTGAAGCTAGATAGTCAAAGCCAAATACTTTATTTTTCATTTGAGCATCTATACTATGTGGTGAGGAAGACTGGAACACAAATAAGGGTTACCAAGAGTTGTACTAAAGACATGATACACTGGAAACATCTTTTAACTACCATTGTTGGAGATGTGGGAAGTGAGTTATAATACAAATCTGGAGTTCATAGCTGAAGAAGTCAAGCAAAAGGTTACCATTTGAAAGTCATCAACATATAAATGATTCTTATGCTTTAAGTCTGGAGTAAGTCACTCATTCATTAAGCAAAAAATATGTATTGAACACCTAATGTGAGCAAGGCACTGTTCTAGGTAATATGAGCATACCTAGTTTTCCAGTTAAAAATCCTTGTTCTCTCAAGTCTCACATTCTGTGTTGAGATTATGGGAAAAAGATGTAGAAAGCATGAAGAGAAATCAAGATGAACCTCGGAGGTCTCCCATCTTGACTGGATGGTGGGATAGGAATGAGCCCTGAAAGGAGGAGGACTGAGCCACCCTGAAGGGAAAAGAAATCAGGAAGTGTGTCATCACCACAGCCAAGAGAAAAAAGTGATTTGGCATTTTAAATCTCTCTTTTTCTTAAATAGCTATTCAACTTTATGAATGTCTGTTGAGGAGTACGGAATGACTCGATGTATAAAATGATTTTTAAATTTGTTATTTGGCAGATTGTGTCCTTAAGACTCAGTTATATGAGAGACAGCATGCATAGGTAGGTTGAGGCAAAGTTCAAAGTAACACACTGGAAGTAGGAAGCAGGAAGCAGGAAGCAGGAAGTAGGAAGCAGGAAGCAGGAAGTAGGAAGCAGGAAGTAGGAAGCATACACTGCTTGATCAATTTTACTGTCAGGGGAGCTGAAAAGGACACAAGTGACAGGAAAGAGGTGAGGTACATTTAACACAGTACATATGAAGCCCTTGCCAGTTGGATGGTCCATAGTTAACAGTCAGAAAACACCACTTGTTATTGTTAATAAGTGAGTTTTAACATTAGTAGCTTGGATTAAGTAATATAATTTGCCAGCAGTGACATCACTGAGCCTGAAATGTATGGAGTTTCCCTCAGTCTTAAAATTAATTTTGATACACTAGTAAGTTCACACACAAATAAATATAAACTAACAATAAAAATACAATTCAACAGCAAAAGAAATCCAAACGAGACAAAATTTAGGTAGCATTTTTAACTTCTTAAGGTTGTATTTTTATGTGGCATAGAGTTCAAAGTTGATTAGTGTGCAAGGAAATGAATCTTTATTTTGTAGGAATATAATCCCTCAGAAAAGTAAATTCACATGTATTAAACCCTTTCAAAATGTGTTTGCTTTTATTTGACTCATTTTTTTCTCAGTCTCATTATAGTACATTTAACAGGAGAGAAATTACAAAATTAAAGTCACAAAAAAGTCTGACGTTTAAAAAAGCTACAATTCCCCGTAAAATTTGATGTAAGGTTAGTAGCATAAAATTGGTTAAATACCGGCCTTGGCAGATTTTCGACACCTCAGGCTGATGGAGAGGCTCTATACTTTTGCTCAGGATTCAAGACCACCCAGAGTCTGAGACAGGAGAAAACACAACTGCTCACCCACTTAGAGGAATGAGCTTCTAGGAGCACAAACTCCTCTGAGCGCCAGCCTCTAAGTTGATTTTCTGTATTTTCCCTATTTTCTAAGAATAATTATTTAAAGTATTTAATAGTTTGGGACCTGGTTTTCGCACTAACCTTTCAATCCTTTTTCACACCTGTCCTCAGAGAACTGCAGTTCCAACGTAGAGCTCAGAGAGCCATACACAATCATTTTGGGATCATTTTTTTCATGCCTAAATCTTGTAATCTGAACAACTACTTTAAGACAGCAACATGCAATATATTAGCTACTATTAATTTCCTACTTTTTTTGAAATTCTATATTGTATCTAACCTTTATTTGTTTTGTTTTGTTTTTAAAACTAATAAAACAATCTTTTTGGTTTGTATAAAATCTGGAGACCCCAAGGTGACATATGAAACAAAACGTGGAAGAATTCTCTAGACATCTAAGTCTTTTAAGGGCCACAAAACTAGCCCACTGTCTTGAAAATTGTGCTTCTGACATGATTGCTGCTGATCTTACAAAGCTAGAATATGCAGAGTTTTAATGACTAGACACAGGTCTCATTGCACAATGCAATGAAGCTACAATTTCTTCTCAAAACTGATTTTTGGCATGGTGCAGGGGTTAGAACACAGGGGCCTTGTGCAGGATGGGCAAGCATCTGACCATTGAGTTACATCCTCAGCTCTAAACACCATTATTTTACATCAGCCTCAAAATATCTTGTATTTATTACTTTACAAGTATTGAACTAGTTTTATGGGGTTTTTTTTTTTTTGAGCTTTAAGGTTATCTTATTGCCAAATAAAATTCTGAGATCATCAAACTCACGAACAGCACATCCTAAGTAGTTGTGAGCCTCGGCTTCATAACATTGCTCTAACCTCTGTGAGCCTAATCCCCAAATGTGCCCCAGCAAGAAGCAGAATGCTCCCAAGTGAGAGCAGGTAGGAGAGTAACACATCAATTTACCTCTGCCCTTTAAAAGCCATTGGGAATGCTCCAGCCAAGCTGTCTTTGCACTTGCTGCTTCTTGCATATGGCCCAGAGCATACTTTCGGCACCAGTATCTTTGGAAGAGGTGTGAAAAAGACTTCTCTCTGAGTCCAGAAGAGTGGGCTGTTCGAATCCTCCTGGAGACAAAAGGAAGAATTGGTTCCAGTGCCTTTTTCAATCCTAACAGCTTTCAGATGACACATTGAGAGTCATTTATACCAACTTGAATATACCCAAAAGTGTTCCTCGCCAAGCCTTCCCACAGTCTACATGAGCCAATGCAGATCACTTTATTTTAAAAGGTTATATGTTATATAAAACCCACACAGCTAGCTGTCTTAGATTTTTCTCTACCTCTATTGGACTTCTGTGGGGTTTCCTCTATACTCTGCCAATTTAAATACAGACTGATTTATTGTCATCCACAAAGCAATGTTCATTTTAGTAAGTTAACTTTTAAAGGTGAAATTCATTGGGAGACCTGCTCAGTTCATCGACAAAATATACTGCTTTGCAGTCATTGCTCCAGCCATTTAAAAGTTAACAATAAACTCAAAAGACAACATTCTTGGAAGTCTGATTTTCTTTTGACTAGTTAAATGAAATCAATGTACTATGAAATTTAAGTCAAAATTCTTACATTCTTATTGATAGAAAATTCTTGAAGTCATCTTTGAAACTCTCTCTTGACCAGGAGTCAACTGTGTTTAACCATCTGGTTTAGATGGGTGCTTCGTTAAAATGTTTTTCCAGTCATGCATGTCAGCAACTAAAAAAGTCTGCTCTATACACTTTGAAAGGTGAGAACTCCTTCCATTCCATGTGCTCTAGCATCAAAAGGGCCAGAAAACCTTTACAATAGTACTCTGGATCAAAAGACACTGTTGGCTGTCTAGATTCACCGTCCTAGGGCTGGGATGTAGCTCAGTGGCACAGCAACTGCCTGAAAAGTGTGAGGCCCTAAGTTCGATTCCTGGTACCAAAAAAAAAAAAAAAAACAGATTCAATGTCCTAACCCATGAAATTTTTTTCTTTTTTCTGAAGTATTATAATTAGTCCAAAAATAAAATTCCGTTCCTAATTATAACTAGTTATTATTTCAATCTTGGAAGCTACGTTTCATTCTGTGTGGTAGAACAAGAAGTCCTACTTTTTATTTTTGGTTCTTTACATGTAACTAGTTTCAAATGAGATATATGTAGACAATATTTCAGAGATGAGAGATTAATTCCCTGTCATACTACGAATCTGACCTATTTCATGAGCAAATTTTTGAGAAATAGCAATATTCACTTGTGGCTATTTGATCACTAATTATTATAAGTTTCACTTATTTTCTCTACCTTATGATACATTTTACTCTTCTTTGATTAAGCTATATAATTTTCATTAATATAAATTCTTTGGTTCAAATAATTCCAGGTTCAGTTACTATTATGTAATTTCAGTCTCTTCTTGCTCACTGACCTAAAATCCATGCTTTATATATGCAAATAGAATTAAAATGTAATTCCTCCATCTTGAAAACATAGAATGAAATTGGGTCTTTATAAATATAAATATTTAAAAATCATTTAAGTAAACTATGTATACATATATTCATAACTCTTGTTTACAAGTATAAATTTTTATTTTGTAAAACATAATTTTAATTTTAAGAGTGCAAACCAAATTTCATTTATAAAATAAAGAATTAAGAATATAAATTCACATACACATATATATGCATTGTGCATATTTTTCCTAGGTTTTTAAAACCCACACTTAGCAAAATATGTATACATACTCAATTTTCAGATTTTATGTTTCAGTCTGCTACTAAGTGCAATGAGCAATTTTTCAAATCAGTTTTTATATTATTTATTCTCTAGAAATGAAAACAACATGAAATTATACTTTAATAGTGGATTGCCAATGCAATTATAAGTTATTTTCCCCAACCATCTCTATTTTTGGTAGATGATTAGTGCCCCATGGGATCCAGAGACTTCTCTGATCGAGAGCTGTTTGTTTTCTGCATGCTGCAATTATATATTGCACATACACCAATGATGAGTAGCCTCATGTGTTGAGATAAATATGTTATTATAAGTTCAAATGCTTAGATACTTTTCCGATGTTTATTTAAGCTGAGCAAAACATAGTGGTTTGAGTTCACAGGGGGCTTACATAAACCTTTTGGGGGAGAATTTCCACTCGCAGGGGTTTGTGAGCAGATGGCATATGCAAACAATCACACTTCTCCTTGGTGGGAGGAATGGCATTCTCAGGGTAATAAAATAAGTGAGGGAGGTGGCATGACAAGTCTGTTCTGAGGCTCTCTGCTTGGGCTTTCCCCGTAAGGCAGAGACACTAAGTATAAGTCTGAAGAATAATATGGAATCAGAACACAGTGAAATGCTTCTCCCGACACCTCCAGAGTGGCACACCCCAATTCTCCCTCTGAATCTTTGGAAACAGGTTGAACCATCCCACTGTTGAAAACTGAGGTGAGATTTTGCAGGAATTTGATAAGATTATGTTCAGGAGTACTATGTGCCACCCACAGAGCTGTAGGAAGGAAATAATTTCAAAATGGAAATCAAAGGACCAGTATCCTATTCTCCAATGTACAGGACTCAGGAAAATCTGGGTTGGAACACACATGAAAAGAGACCTCTCTGGTCCAGCCAGTTCCACTTATTCTCCACCTGAAGCTTGATCAGACCTTTCTGCCCACTTTTATAAGAATTGAAAACAGTGGTTCAACAAAGGTGAAGAAAGAAAGGGTCTGGTGCCAAAGAAAGTACAAAATTTTGGTGAGCAGGGAGTGGATCAAGAAGAAAAGAAAGAGAAAAAGAGGGATGAGAGGAGGATTCAAAGAGAGATGAGATGAGGACTGAGGAGGGGGAGAGGGGAGTTCTGGGAAAGGAAGAGAGGAAAAGAACCAGAAAAATGTGCTCACTTCTTATCCCCAACTGGTCCACTCACTAGCAAATGTGTCTTAATCAAAGCCCGACAATCTGACAGTCTGTAGCTACACATTCTCCTCAAAAGGAGAAACAAGGAAATAAATGGGTGTAGAGTAGATCAAATGAAAGAAGAAGACATTTTTATTTTGTTTTAAAATAGCCAGAGGTTTCTAACCAAACACCAGATGAGTCCCCTTAGAAAATATTAAGCTACAGTGGATGTTTGCAGGGCAGAGCTGGCACTCAGTCGTGCCCTCCAATGATGCTGGCCCTTGACTACTGTAATCACACAAGCAGACCAAAACTGACTTCTGTCACTGATGGAATTACACTTCACACTCATGCTTCACCTATCCATTCACTCTAAGTGTATAGCTCAAAGAGTTCTCCTACATCTGTTTGAACCTACAAATCCCATATGACTGTAAAGATATAACCAAAGGCCTTGCTGATGTCCAAATAATATTTAGTTCAAACTCATTTCATATATTCTGAAACAAACTTCAGAATACAAGACAGAAATTTCTCTCTTGCCATGGGAAATGTGCTCCATGACACTCGGTGGATGCCTGAAACTCAGTACCAAATTCAGTGATTTAATCCCTCTTTTCCTTTTTTTTTTTTTCTTTTCTTCATTTTGGTTCTGAGTGTTGCACCCAGGGCCTTGTGCAATCTAAACACATGATCTTCCATTGGTCTGCTCTACCCGCCCTTGCAATTTTCATCTTAACTATGTAAGTATTCATCATGCTCTGTGGTTATAAATTTGCAGTTGAGGTACAGCAGCAAAACTGCCATTGATTTTCTTTTTCTTCACAATTTCACTGATGGGGATTTCATTCTTACTTAACAGCATCAGTACACATAGTTTTTCTTAAGAATATTCAGATATTTACACTTAATGGGGTCAGCTGTGGTGATGTATGTCTGCAATCCCAGCCCTTGAGAGGCTGAGACAGGAGGATCACTGAGACTTCGAGGCCAGCCTGGGATACATAGTGAGGTCAAGGCCAAGCTCAACCACATAGTGAGGCCCTGTCTCAAAAAAAACTTTTTTTAAAAAAAGCACTTTGTGACTTTTCATTGCTACAACCACATGGCCAATATCCAACATCACTGCTTCTGTACTTTGGGGCCAATATGAAGTACAATAAAATTCACACTTTGCTTGAATACAAGTAATGTATACACTGTATATGCTAGAAAGACAATAGTGTGTACATTGTATATGCTACTAACAGGCAAGTAGTGTGTATATTATTTATGGTAGAAAAAGAGACGATCTACACCAGGACAGAGTGGGCTGGCATGGCACGTTAGTGTGTCATACTATTTAAAGGTAGGAAATTTAATCACTTTTCAGATGACTCTTGTGGTTTGGATATGGAATGTGCCCCGAAGGTTACATGAGGTCAGAGGTATGGCTTTTGGAAGGTGACTGGACAATAGTTGACTTGCTCTTAGGAGATGGGCTTAGATAGACCTGAGTCCCTGTGAGCATAAGCTGGAAGGGTATATCTTCCTTCCATGATTTTCCCTTCTCTGTCTGCTTTATGACCCCATGATGTGACAGCTTCCTCTGTCCAGGCCCTTCTACCGTGTCATTCCTGCCTTGGAGCCAGAAACAAGAGACTGTCACCATGAGCCAAAACAAACCTCTCCTCCTTTAAATTGCTGGTGTCAGGTATTGTGCTTCAGCAACAAGGAAATGACTGAGACACTAATACTCCAAAAGTGCAAGCATGAATTCATTCTAGTCATTTGCATCCAGTTCTTTCAAAGAAAGCCACCGGCACGACAAATGAGTGTTGCTCAAAGCTGAGGTTTCATCAGTTCACTGGTTTGCAGTTTACTTAAATGATTAAAAAAAAATCTGATGTGTGCAAGTAGTTTTATAAGTGAAGAACATACTATGCTAAATCTTGAAAATGTGAAACATATCACCTAAAATCAATTAACAATTTCTTGGAAGGTTGTTTGTAATAAAAGTAACACCAAATCCAGTCATTTATAACAACTACTTACAATTTTTATCTGGTTACCACGCTACTCAGTGGTGACCTGCACATCTTTAAATGAAGGTTGAATCTGATTAGAACACAAAACACCATTCAGATACACACATAGCACAGCAGGTTGTATATAAACCGTGATCATACTAAGGAATGAAAGAAAACAAGAACAATGTCCAACAGTAAATTAGTGTGTGTTATGGATTAAAAACTGGTGGACAACTTAAAATCAGCTGAATTGCATCAACATGGTGTTGAGTGTATATGGCCCCCTTGAGAAAAGTTGCCAGTATAAATAGAGATGTGGAGAAGAAGAGCAAGGCATTGTGGGTTCTTCCAATCATTGCTGTTTTGAGCCATTGGTTCTCCTGGAGGAGCTTGTCATGCTGGCTTCCCCGATACGGGTTAAGCCATTATCGTCGGAGGAGCTCAGGACCTCGTCGCTGAGAGTGGTTCACTTTGGGGGAGCTCTGCTCCTCACACTGAGCGTCGCTTCCTGGCTCCGGAGAGGAAGATGTGTGCTGGAGAAGCTTGTCACACTGGGCTTCCTGACCTGTACTCAACTGTTCTCATCGTCAGAGGAGTGTGGGACCTCATTGCCGCTGAGGATGGCTATGGTACTTTTCAGTGAGGCCCTGGTCCTTATTTTGAGCGTGACTTCTCAGCTCCAGTGTAGAACACTCAAACCACTGCACAGCTCCTTCACCCCACTGGCATAGACTTTCTAGCTTCCACCACTGACCTTCGGCCTTCCCAGCACAGATCCATAAAACAGACTGGCACGAGTCCTTATTGTGGGTTCTTAGATTTCCAGTTGGATTTGTGGGAGACATTGTCATGGGCTCTGGGTCTTCAGCTGGACTCATTCAGGACGTTGCTGTGGGATCCAGGACCTTGATTGAGTATTCCGGGTCTTTAGTGTTGTGGACAGATTTCCTGCACTTTCTTGTGTTTAACTCTGGGTGACCGTCATAAAACAGTATTATACATTCTGTGTCCTGCATGCGGTTGTTCTCCCTGTAACCCCTGACTACAACAGTGTGGGTTACTGGGCATTAGAGAAAAGTGTACTTACCTTATTTTTATTTTTTAGTTTTTATTTTTTATTTTTTTGCACTGAACTCCTGAAAGAGGAAAAGGATTTATGAACATATGGAACTTACTTAACAATAAGAGTATACAGACTTCAGTTATTGTGCCAAAGTTGATTCACAAATTGTATGGTAAGTAATACAAGATTTAACAATACAGGAAAATGGATGTGGCTAATAAGGGAACTCAGTATTATTATTGCAACTGTTCTGAAAATTGAAAACAGTAAAACGTTTACCCAAATCTAAAAAAGGAAGAAAAGTCAAAAAGCACTTATATGAGAAACCCGGTATGTAAATACAATCCAAAATAAAAGATACACAATAGGAAATAGTGGAGTAGACCATCGGCATATGGAAAGCAAACCAAAAGACAGAAAAGGTGGGGTGAGAGGAGAAGGAAATGAGATTTTTAAACTGTAAAACAAGGGGTGGGAGTTCTGAAGTGCTGTGTACATGCACAGTGTCCATATGAAGAATGTGATCACATTGTATTACAAATATATATCTATACATGTATATATATCATGCATATATGTGATATATATAATAGTGGGTCTAAGAGATGCAGGGAAAAGAGAGAAAGGAGTAGAGGGGGTAAAAAAAATTAAGAAGTGTCATGTACATGTACCAACTCCCCAGCATGAACATAATCATTATGTACCACAAACATGTACCAATAATAAAGAACTTGCCAGTATACTCATATTTTGATTTTGGTGCTATATTCTTAGAATGGTTTGTAGGGCATATAATAATCCCTCACCAAATGGCAGATAGTGTTATGAGTATTAAGAGCAAATGTGAAATGTAGACATATTCAATAGTTTGCATGCTTACAACAAAAATAGTCTTAGAAATAGCTAATGAATTTGGTGACTGACTGATCTGGGCAAAATAGCTGAATCTATAGATATCATTATTATTCTTGCTCCCTGATGGTTTATTAGACATCATCTCTTTGATTTTATTTTTCATAGTTTTATTGTTTAAGTAACCATTTCTGAAGAACAGTTTATTTTGGGCTATATTTGGAATCTATGTATATAGATATCAGATACCATTGAGAAAACATTTCATCAATCTGTATCTTGGTTTCCACATCTGTAATAATAAAATAAGCTTAGCTACCTTGCAAGGTCTTTGTGAGGAGTGAATGAATTAAATGCTAAGTACTTAGAACATTCCTTGGAATACAAAAATAGCCTAGTACTTATTATTATCATTATTTTATTATCTTTGCATCATGGTGTTGAACCTCGTGAAAGGATAATATTGACAAAATGGAGAAAAATTAGAAATTTTGAGGAATGATCACAGAATATTCAGTAAACATTGCCAGCAGAGACTGGAAAATTGTATGTTGAAGTGATCATCTATGTCATGTCAATAAATGAGATTTCTGAAACCATAGAGCAAGATGAGAGCCAGGATTCTAGTCTTACAAAATAACTTTAGCTAAAGGATAGAAAAAAAGTGGTGAAACTCATGAAGAAGTATTTAGGTTGCTATACTCTCTGAAAATAAGGAAATAAGTTATAAAAAGAAAAAAAATTGTCAGCCATGTTGAAAACCTCCGGAAAAGATCAAATAAAATTAGGTCTGAGAAAAGCAAGAAAAGTCACTTATAATTTGTGAATAATTGTTGAAAATAGGGTGATGAAGTAAAAAGGCAAGGAAAAATGTTTTGATTCACTGATCATCCAAGTTCTGTGTCTCCCAACCCTTGCATATTAGATGCTCCAGTGCAGATGTTTATGAGTCTCGTTCAGTATGCCAGTGTCAGGTACACAATAGGTGTTCAATAGTATACAATGTATTGATGAATAAAATAATTATTTAACAAGACCAATAACTTCTGAAATAGTCTATATTTCAATGAAAATTGTTCCCTTACTAAGAAATTGGGTCTTGTCAGAAATTACACTATTAATTTTCATTGAGAAAAATAGGAATTATTGCTATGGAATTTCAAAAATGTTTTTTGAGGAAAAAATTGAATAATAAATATCAACAAGCAAGTCCAGAATTAGCTGCTTTCAGATTTTATTCAAGAGAGTGGCCATCTTTTCCAAGACTATAACTATTCTAAACATTCTTCTGTCCTTTGCTGCTCATTATGGTCTTATCACTTGCTTATTAACAAAATGAATTAGTCATATTGCCCCATGCAGGAGTTATTGCATAAAGCATGTTCTTCACTAAGATTGCTTTAAAAATGGATAAGATTCTGCTGTACCAATCATGGCTTCTAATTAAAAGGTTGATTATATTTACTTTTCATTATAAAAATTAAGGTAAACCTTTTTGACAAGTTGGAAGTAAAATTTCTGATTTTTAATCACAAACTTGGTCTTTGTATGGGAGGTAAAATATGCAGAAGTCCTACTTTGTTTGAGGATTAAGTTATTAATATTCTTCATGATGATAATGAAACATAATTTCAAATATTTTGCAGAAATAGGATGTAAAACTAATGAACCACTGAAAACATCTTTGAAATATGAATGCAGACTTTAATAGACAATTATAAACTGGACATTTATGTGACCACTTTCCTGTATCATTTTAGAAGCCACACCATGGTCTTGTTCCATGAATACCCATCATCTCTTTATTTTTATTTTTCATAGTTTCTTTATTTAAATAACATTCTGTAAAGAATACTTTAGTTTTTTTTATTTTGGGAATGTATGCAAATGGAATCATACAGTATATATTTTGAGTATGTATTTATCTTTAGTGATTTTTTTTAAAGAAGAAAAGTGAGCAAGACGATTTCATAAAAATTAAAATTAAATAAATGAAAAAAGAGAATCAAAAAATAAGATTGAAAATGAAAAATATGATTTTCAGGGGCCTATTTAAAATCAAACAGAGTGGTTGAAAATCAAGACAAAATTAAAAATATACCAGGCCAAAAGAAATAAAGAGGAACAAACTTGAAAATAATTTATTACTAAGTGTTGCAGCAGAAGCTATTCAGCATATTCTAACTGGATAACTTCATGAGTGTTTAATAAGAGAACTACTCATGACAAATAGGCAGTGTGTAGGAAAATACATAGTAGTTACAACAGGAAATAATCAGCACCACTGAGTTAGTGAAGGAAAGGACAGTTTCTGAGATCCAGAGGCCACTGGACAAGAGCTGTGATGTGCAGTCAAAACCTGCAGTTAAATGGTAACTCCACAAAGGAGCCTGTGAAGTAGGTAACCCAGATTCACGCTCTATTTTCCCTAGGATGTCCCACTAGTGTGTTCCTTAAAAGCAAAGGACACCTTGATATATGGCCCACACACATCAGCATCCAGAAGCAGAGTAAGACAAAAGGGCAGAGAGTGGATCTAGGGAAAAATCAAAAGATTTTCAGCATGAATAGCAATAAAAGAAAGTTAACTTTCATTCATAATCACTAAGTAAAGAAAAGGAGGGAGAGGTACTATTTAAGGTTGATAATTTCAAAGATACACAGCAGGAGATTTTGTGGATCAAAACCTGCAACACTGAAATATAGAAAGCAAAATCATCACTAATATAAAAATAACTTAATGAAACTGATTGAAACTGATGACACAGTTTAAAATTTGACTTGACCAGAAATTAAATAAATGTTGAGAAATGTGTTTAGAGAGCATATACTCAACAGACATAAAATAATTATTAACATCAGGGCACCAATACTCAATGTCATAAGGCAAGTAATACTGGACATATATGATGAAGTAAACATGAGCACAATTATAGTAGGGGAACTCAATGCCCCTCTGTCATAAACAGGCAGATCTACTAGACAATCAACAAAGAAATAACAGAATTAAGCAAAACATTCAAAAGAATGGGCTTAATAGATAGCTATAGAATACTCCACACGACAACACGGAATGCACATTCTTCTCAGCAACGCATGGAACCTGCTCCAAACAGAGACCACATACTAGACAATAAGAATGCTTAAATAAATGTAAAGGAATTGAAATTACAATATGCATATTATCAGATCATGAAGCAATGAAAATAGAAATGCATGGGGAAAGAAAACACAGAAATTATGCAAATGTATGGAAATTAAACAATACACTCTTAAAATAATCAGCTGATTGCAGAAGAAATAAAGGAAGAAGTAAGACAGTTACTAGATATAAACAGTAGTGCCTGTATAATATAACAAAGCATATGGAACACAGTGAAAGCAGTCCTAAGAGGAAAGTTTATAGCCACATTATGAAAATGGAAAGAGTCCAAATAAATAACCTAATGATATACCACAACATCCTAGAAAAACAGGAACAATCCAAACTCAAAGCTACTATGAGGAAGAAAATAATTATAAAGATTAGAGTAGAAATCAATGAAATTGAAACAAAAAAATACAAAGAATCAATTTATCAAAAAGCTGGTTCTTCCAAAGAATAAACAAAATAGGCAAATCCTTAACCAGTTTTAAAAACAAAAAGAAAGACAAGACCCAAATCAATACAAGTAGAGTTGAAAAAGGTCAAGTCTCTATCGACAATGCCAAAATCCAGAGATTATTAGCAACTACTTTACAAACTTGTTTGCCAATAAATGGGAGAATTCAGAAGAAATGAATAGATTCATAGATATATATGAAATACCAACACAGAAGCAGGAATATATAAAAACTCTGAATAATTCAAAGTAACAGGCAGTGAAAAAGAAGCAGTAATAAAAACTCTGCCAACTAAGAAAAGTCCAAGCCCAGATGGACTCAATATAGAATTCTACAAAAACTTAAGGAAAGATCTAACACCAATATTCTTCAAACTCTTTAATAAAACTGAAAAAGAAGTACTCCCAAAATTGTTACAGGAAGCTACCATTACTCTGATTCCAAAACCAGGCAAAGATTCAATCAAAAAAGGAGAAAAAAAGAACTATAGATCAATCACTAAGAAATACAGGTGCAAAAATCCTCAAGAAGTTACTGGCAAACAGAATATAAGTCCATGAAAAAGTTCAGACAGCATGACCAAGTAGACTTCATCCCAACAAGGAAAGAATCTTTCAACATATGCAAATCAATATATGTAATACATCTTATAAACAGAAGCAAAGAAAAAATCATCAGGTCATCTCAGTAGATGCATAAAAAGCTTTTGACAAAATCCAACATCCATTCAAGATTAAAAAGAAAACTGAAAAAAATTGGTGTAGAAGGACCTTACTGCAATCTGATAAAAACTATCTGTGACAAACTTACAGCCAGCATTACATGAAATGGGGAAAAACTCAAACCCTTCCCTCTAAAATCAGGAACAAGTCAAGGAGGTCCACTATCACCACTCCTGTTCAACATAGTACTCAAAATATTAGCAACAGGAATGAGGCAAAAAAAAAAAAGTGGGGGGGGAGTTCCTTATAAGAAGAGAAGTTGAGAATTGGCCATGCAGGAACTGAGAGAAGTCACCAAGAAATCAACTAGCCAGCCTTTCTGGTAAGCTGTGCAAGCTGCGCAGGTTCCAGAGATAGACAAGTCAGAAAGCACCTCCTATGAGCTTACAGGCATGTAGGCCAAGAATCAAATACTGTGTCTTTTGCTACCCACTGCCCTGTGAGCAACTGGCTGATTAAGAGGACAGACTGCATTGATAGAAATTAAGGTACATAAAACAACTAAATGCTTGTATTGTTTGGTTGACTTTCCAGGCCTGGGGCCAGCGGACTGAGTGCCTCTTGGGAGGATGACAGTATGCAATATAGCAAATATGAGGGATTTCCTTCTATCTTGTCTTTGAGTCCAGTATTGGTCTCACTGCTTTGCTTTGTTCTGATTAATTATTTTGCTTTATTCAATATTCTGTTTTGATTGGCTTTATTCTGTTTTGTTTTTGGTTTGATTTTGCTATACCTGATGAAATGGACAACTATTATGAAGATAACAAGGTATACCATGGTAGCTATTGTTGTTTTCCTAGTATCCTGCTTTGAAGTTCTGTACCAATTTTGCTGCATTGTTTTGATCGACTTTGTTCTGTTTTATTTTGTTGGGTTTTACTATCCTTAAAATCAAAAAAATAAATTAAAAAAAAAGAAAAGAAGAAGTTAAATTATCAAGACTTGCAGATGACATGATCTTCTACAACTACCCCAAAATAAAATCCATTAAATTATGCTTAAAATTAAAAACTAAATGTATCAATGTACCAGGATACAAAATAAACAAAAATAAATAACTTTCCTGTGCACCTACAGTGAATCTACTAAGAAAGATATTAGAAAAAAATACCATTCACCATAGTACCAAGAAAAATTAAATACTTAGGAATTAAATTTATTAAGGAAGTGAAAGCCCTCTGCAACAAAAACAGTATTCTCAAAAAGGAAATCAGAGAAGCAAGACATTAGAAAATGGAAAGATATTCCCTGTTCCTGAAAAGGCAGATCCATTGTACTCAAAATGGTCATACTTCCAAAATTGTATGCAGATTTAATGCAGTCCCAATCAAAATACTACAGCGTTCTTCACAGAACTGGAGAAAACAATCCTAAAATTCATATGGAACCAGAAGAGAGCCAGATTAGCAAGAGTAATCTTGGGTAACAAGAGTAAAGTGAGAGGCACCACAATCCCAGATTTTGAAGTTTTATTACAAAGCTCCTGTGATAAAAAAAAAATCATGGCATTGGTAAAAACATATATGAAGCCATGAAAAGAATAGAGGAATCAGAAAGCACTCCAGGCACAGTCAGCTGTTTGATCTTTGACAAAGGGCCAAAAACATACACAGAAGGAAAGTTAGCCTATTTAATAAATGATGCTGGGAAAACTACCTATCAGTATGCAGAAAATTAAATACAGATCCATATCATGTACTAAATTAAAATAAAAATGGATCAAAGAAATAAATAGTATAAAAGAAACAACTTGTTGGAAGATAAAATAGGTAAAGCTCTTGAAATTATACACATAGGCAAGGATTTTCTGAACAGAACCCCAGTTGCACAGAAAATAGCACCAAGAATCAAAAACTGGAATCATATCAAATTAAACAGCTTCTGCACAGCGAAAGAAAACCAACAGAATGAAGATACAATGAATAGAATCTGCTTTATGGAATCCATTTGTTTCCTATGTTGTGCTTCCATAATTTGCTTAAACTTGTCTATTTTTTTTTTGTCTGTGTCTGCTCTAGCATCACTAAGCATGGTGTGTATTTTGGTAATCTCTATGGTTATTTGAGAGATTATTTCTGATTTCATTTTTTCCAGAGCCTCATTCAATTGCTTTGCTACCACTTCAGAGAGACCTGGTAGAGGGCTTTCAGTTTTCAGCGTCATTGCCCTCTAGGTTTGCCTTTGGTGAACTGGGTGTCTGAGGTTGTGTCTTATTTAAGTGTCTTCTCATTTCTTTTCTTTTTTAGTTTAATTCCTAAACTTGTTAGTTGCCTATGGTGGGTTGCTTTATTGGTGGTATTAAGATCATCCAGATGATGACCACTTCTCTGAGGTATCTTCCAGGTATAGCTAGTTCCTGGGTTCTGAGTCTGTTGGAAGATCCCACCTCCTCAGTTCATTAAGACATGAGAAGCTATTGCTAGCCTAGCCCAGTCCCTAGTTCTTTGGCACCATGCCTCAGCACTCTCTGTGACCCCCAGTCAACCTCAGTCCTGAACCATCAGGGCCAACAGCTATCCGGAACAATCTTGTTAATTTTGGCTGCAGTGGCACCCACAGCACCAAACACAGACAACAAAACAATAAACTGAGCCAATCCCTGATTTGCAATCCTCAATTGTATAAACAGAATTTGTGACCATACAACAGAATGCAAAACAATCATATATGATACATAAATCTGCAATATGTCAATTCTGTCCTCAAGGGTCAGGACCCAAATGGATTAAGGACAAGACACAGAAGTAGGAAAAGAGAAAGAGATTACAAGTAGTTTGGAGGACAAAGATGGGTCCCACCACCTTAGGGAAACTGATGCACAAGACTGAGGGAAAAGAAAGCTAAAAGAGGCAAAAAGCAGAACAGAACAAAAGCACATCCACAAGGAGGCCAGAAGCCACACTCACACTCAAAAAAAAAAAAGGAGAGAGAGAGAGAAAGAGAGAAAGAAAGAAAGAAAGAAGCTAATAAAAAAGAAAGAAAAAAACCCAAACTAAATAAACAAACAAACAAGAAAAGAAAAAAAAAAAAAAAACACAGAGTCACTTCCAGGATTCCCTCTGGATTCACTAGTAGACAGCCTGTGGAGACAGGGTCCCAAAGCGTGGCACTGCATCCCTGCAAGCCTGCAGTTGCTTTATGTCAGAGTAGTAGACAACCTTAGCAGACCTGCCCAAGAACAGTTTCATTGGGTTCACTGCAGTTCAACCTATTTCCACATGTCTGCGCTCAGCTAGGAGCTGCTGGAGGAAGCTGGCAACAGTTCTGGTTCCAGGCTTATCCGGCCCAACTCCAAAATGGCTGCCGGCCAGTGGCTATCTCCTGTGGGAGGACCAAGTCCTCTGCACTCACTGCCAGCCAGCACAGTCTTTCATGTCCACTGCTCTCCTCCACTGCCAAGAATCTCCACAGAAGCCCCTGGGGTCTCCAGCTACCACCAACACTGTGATCACACATCTCCAGGTTCCAACAGCTCCCCTCATGCAGTGAGTCCAGCTCTGGGTGAAGGCACCACCAACTACCACCTTCTTCATTGAAGTTTTTCTTTTTGTTCTCTCTGTGGGCTTCAATTCAGACTTCAAACTCTTCCTTGGTCCAAGGGGTCCACTTCCTTCCTTCTTGTCTTCCTCATGATGGTATATTCCTGTGTCTAGATGGTGTCTTTCAGAGAGGCTGTTTTCTCTGCTGCTTACTACTCTACCGTCTTCTTGAAAGTCTCTTGAGACAATGTATAGAATGGGAAAATATTGCCAGCTATTCTTCAGAGGACTATTATCTACAATATTTAAAGAATTTTTAAAAAATCAGATCACTCAAATAAAAGATCTAATAAAAAATGAGCAGATGAAATGAATAGACCTTTCTCCAAAGAAGTACAAATGGCCAATAAACACATGAAGACATACTCATCATGGCTAGACATTAAAACAAATGAGATTCCATCTTACTGCAGAAAGAATGACCAGATGAATAAATCAAACAATAACAAGGGCTAGCAAGGGTTTGAGAGGAAAAGAAACCCTTCTATATTGTTGGTAGGATTATAAACTGGTATAACTACTATGATTATCAGTTTGAAGAGGCCTCAAAAAACTAAAACCAGAAATTCTGTTCAGCACAGCTATTCCCTTTCCAGATATCTTCTCAAAAGAATTAAAGACATCATATTACACTGACACATGCATACCCAGGTGTGTAGCAGCAATTCCTAATAGCTACATCTAGGAAGTGGCCTAAATGTCCTTCACCAGATGAATGGATAAAGAAAATATGATATTTGCACACAATGGAGTACTACTCTGCCAAGAAGAATAAAGGTGGGTCATTTGTTAGAATATGGATGTACCTTGAGACCATATGGCTAAGTAAGTCAAATACACATGCTTATATATGGTATGGTTTCTCTTATATGAGAAATTCAAAATATAAACAAAGAGCAAAATAAAAAATAGATAATAGTAAATAAGAAGATAGATCTTCCTCAAATAAGAAGGGGATCAAGAGATAGTGGGAGTCAAGGAGGGGAGAAGTGGTTGAAAAAATAGTTAATATGTATTATGTACATGTACCAACTGCCCACAAAGAATGTAAACATTAGCTACTGCAAACATGTAGTAATGAAAACTAAAATTAAAAAAATAAAGAGACCCTGTGCATGAAGGGCTTCATAACAAATGAGAATCAAAATTGTTTTCCAAAGACTGTGATAAATAATTACCTACCAAGAAATAAAGTAAGAATCAGTGATTTCCAAAAGATTGAAAATTTATAGAACATATTTGTTTGCAATAGTATAATGGTTAGAACTTTCCAAGCACTAATTTTATATTATAATTTGATTCACATACTATTATATATGAAAAGTTATCATGTTTATTTCAAGACTAAATTATAAAACTAAAGGAAATTATACCAAATTTTAAAATGTTACATATATAAAAAATTAAATATATTTATTTTTATAAGTACATAAATATTTACAGTAGAATAAGATAAAAAAAAGATAGTGCCAGAATCTCTGATAGATAATGTATTTGTATGTGTATATATTTTTCTAGAAAGATTAAAAATAGTACAAGAATTGATTGAGAAAAGTGGAATTTCTGCAAACTAAAAATGCAATTGTTCAAATTGAAAGAGTCCACTTGGTCAAAGCAATATTAAAAGAGAATCATAACTCTGCAAACTTTGTAAAAATGTTCAATATCAGAGTTTTGTTTGTTTGGTACCAGGGATCGAACTCATGACCTCGTGCCTGCCAGGAAGGTACTTGCAGCTCTGAGCTAAACCCCGGCCCCAGTTTCAGAGTTTTTAACTTTCTTAATCACAGATTTAAAATTATAAATCCTAATATCAATCATAAAGATGCCTACCATTTAAGCAGAATAAAAATGATCTCACTGGGCTGGCAATTTGAAAGATACTCTTCTGCCCATTCTCTGGGACATTTTCTCTCATGGACCAGCTCACCCATTTATCAATGAATGGTAAAGTCTTTGAGGTTCCCAGTAATCATTTTCAAGCACCTCCTTCAAGAACTGCAGATAGGATCACAATGTGTACAAGTAAGCACACATGTATATAAGCAGAATGAAACTAGAAGAATGCGTTCACACAGTGAAAAGTGCATGTTATGGGCAGAAGATTGTCAAAACTTCATGATGACTCAAAAGGTTGAGCTGAAGACTATTCATAGCCTCATGCGAGACGACAGTCACAGACATCCATGCTCAGCAATCAACCAACATAATTACACACAAGTGAAATGTACAAGCACCTGCACTCAAAACAGGGCAACTTTGGTCTGAAGTAGCTTCACTGCACAGATCAGTTTGATGAAGAATATTATTGTAAAGATCACTGTGTGTCCAGCCATGTTGCTTATCTAAAGTTCATTGTAGTAGCTTCACTGATAAACAAACATCTCTTTAAATTTGTTGAAAATTTGTTGCAACAGTTTTCTATTTTTTTTATTTTTTTGCAGTGTCCATGCATTTGTGGTTCAATCAGCAGTCGCAATTGTTCTTGATTCCCTGTGGCTCCTTTAGATAGCCCACTGAGTTGAGAGAGTTGTTATTTCTGAGTTCCTGCAGTTCACATAGCTACCTAGAAAGTGATACATGTAAACAATCACATCTTGTTCACTTTGAATCCATTCACAAAAACAGCATTTCTCTGCTAACTGGCCATTTAAATTTTTTCTTTTCAATGAATTTACCATTATTGAACTGTAATCTCACTCATTGTTTTATACATTTCTTGAGAATAAGAATCAAGTTTTATTCATTGATAATAGCATCGACTTGTCTGTCTTTCAAAGGGAAATAGAAAATAAATGTTTTATGAATGAATGGAATGACCTATGGACAAATGGATGAATGAAACATAGTCAATTAAAACTTTCAGTTTTGATCCATCAGAAAAAAAAACTTTGCACATAGAATAAACAACATAATTTGTATAAGTAGTTAATATGTGATCTTTGCTAACCACTAGGCTTATTCTCACTTCGTTATGTTGACTCCCCCACCCCCAAAATATCTAATCCAAATGTCTTTGCTACTTTTCTGATTGCTGAGACAAAGTATCCAGCTCTCAAAGGTAAAGGGGGCAAGGTTTATTTAGCTCACAATCTGTAGAGGTTTGAGCCAATAATCAACTAACTCCAAGGCAGGGTGGCACACGGGACGGGCAACAGTTCATGGCAGCCAAAGATAGCAAAATCAACAATACAACCTTCACGGTGATTTTCTGCCCATTTTATAATCTATTGAGAGTGCTGGGATTAGAGTGATTCCAATCCAATCAGGGGACTGATTCAGCAGTCACCCATCCTTAATCCCAGTATCCTTAATCCCAGCATTGTACCATGAATCAATCACAAACTCTTAGATTCAGCTACCACGCTACCTCCAAAGAAACCCTGTCCTGAAGTGCGGGAGGCTTTGGGGCGTGCCTCTAGAGACAAATTTTAACACCAAATAATTAACAAATAGCCTTATTTATTTTTTAAAAAAACATAAATAATCTCTCTTTAGTCAACTATTTTCTAACAAAAGTCAATCAAATACTACTGGAATTTCTTTTTCAAAATATTCTAAGATATATATTCAAAAACTACTCTCACCAACATTTCCATTAAGAGCTGAAGCTTAACATAATGGGTCAACAATTGACTATTTTAAGGTTGGCCATCTCCATGAATTGGTAAACCTTCCTCAAAATCCTGCCACTCTAAATAAGTCTTTGCCAAAACCAGAAAATAATTTTTACTTTCTAGTTTCACATCAACAACCCAGATGTAGATTGATGATCCAAGGACAACTGTTGCTCACTGAATTACACCAAAATAACTTCAGTGAGTAAAACTGAGAGAGCAAACCATATATATCCCAGAATTGAGCTGATTATTTTCATTGTGTTCTCAAGCACAGAAAAGGAAAGATGATAGAGGAGTTGTTACATTAAATTTTTAACATTAAAATATCTACTTCTCAATACCATTTTATTTCCTTTTGGTCAAATGGCTTTAAATTGCCATTAAATATCAGTAAAAGAATATAAGAATCAAAATCTGAATTTAAACCCGGATCTGTGAAATTAAACTCACGGTCTATTGAATACACCCTACACCTGTTACATTTTGCCTCTGGAATAGGATAGGCATTGTAACTAAATGGATTATACTGCATTTTACTAGAAACAAATTACCCAATACTACCATTTATGAGTTAAGATTTCCTGTAAGAAAATAGTGCAGGAAAAAAGAGGGATTATTTCATATCTTTGAAGGGTGTTTTATCACACTGTGCAATTGCATGCAATTTAACACCTAAACTGCTTAAAGTGCAAATGATATCAACTAGTCCACCCTAAGGGCCTGGTAATAGTCCTGCCGTTTTTGCTGCTAGAGCTGGTTTTGTCAGCACTTCCATTATAGGCCTGGTCTTTCAGGATTTTTTTCCACTCAACCATGAAAATTTGCAATAGTTTACAACTTGGCATAGAAGGTTTTAGCTTAACAGCACCTACTTTTCTTCCAGTTATTTTGTCTCATAGAAGAGAGCCGAGTATGTCTCTAGCTTGTAAAGAAAAGAAAAGAAAAATACGTGCTACAAATAGAAAATAAGTTTTAAAGTAATAGTTAATCCTTCAAGCAATTTATATAATCTCTTTGAATGCTAAGATAGTTGTGACCCTACAGACCAATCTGCAGAAAGACTCATAAAATATTTGGTGAAGAATAATCATTTCTTTCCAAAGTCACTCTGGCCTGGCAAGTTTTCCTCAGTCCATACATACTGGAAGCACAGAGACAGTTCCTGACTTATGACAGTTTAACTTATGATATTTATGGTGGTGTGAATGCAGCTGGCATTCACTAGAAACTCTATTTCACGTTTTGAATTTTGATCTTTTCCGAGGCTAGTGTTATGTGACAAGACACTTCCTTCAGGACGCTGGGCAGGGGCAGTGAACCACAGCTCCCAGTCTGCCACACAGTCACTTGTGGGGGTGAACAACGGACGCCACAGAGAACTATGTTGCCAGCAATTTTTGTAAATTACATTTTATATTTTCTCATCCCATCATGTCTACAAACACACCCATCTGTGTCTCCTACTTCCAGTGATATGACAAAGAGGAATGCAATTTTCCTAAGATGAAACAACTAGCATTAGGACAGAAGGGCTATGAGGACCACCATACCAAACTTAAGACTTTTGAAACCAATTATCTTAACAATATTAAAGCCAAAAAAATGAATCAGTAACATATATGAAAGCAAAAATAAAAGAATCAGTAACATAGTGGAATGGTAAGCATCAGTTAAATTCCCTGTGATCCTGATGAAAAGACCTACAGCAGTAGATGAAGCAGAAAGATTACTTACCACATGGCCAGAAGACCAGAAAAAAATTGCATATTGCTTGGCCTAGTGATGCTTCAGTCTAAGTTCAAAAAATACACTTTATATGCATAAAAGAGCACAGTGATGATCTTATGTATGTGCAAATGTGTACAGCAAGTCGTGGGTGTTTACAATACTTGAAAAGGCATCATAATGTTTATGTGTGGTCAGCAGTGAGACTGCGAGTGCCAATACTGAAGGTTCAGAAGATCTAAGAAAGAGCTGCATAAGATAATTGTGGAAGAGAAATATTTGCAGAACAAATACTTAATGTCAATGAAATAAGCTTGTTTTAGAACCCTGCTTAGAGTTTATATTCATTTATCAACATTCTAAGACAATGCCAGGACTCAAAGCATTCAATGTAATGATGTTTTGGGGTATATATGTAGCAGAGTTCTAAGTAAAATCTTCTCAAACTTACCACTTGGAGAAGTGTAGAGCATTCAAGATTGAAAGCCTGCATGTACTTTCTGTTTATTATCACTATGGAAAAACCTGGATAACATCAGTGTTATTTGAAGATTAGTTTTTGAACCATTTTATTCTATAAGCAAAGAATACCGTGGGCAACACAAGAGTCTTCTGATCTTAGCCAGTGTCTGGGAACCTTCAGTGCATATCAGTGACCTGCCTTCTGATACAATGCCTGTGTATTTGCCCAATCATTCAACCAAAGGACTAAGGTGCAATAGCTACATTCAAAAGTTGTGAAGGCATCTGAAACTAGCCAAGTGCTCTGAAAAATTCTAGAAAATAATTGTTAGCATACTAAATGCTACTGAGAACATTATCAAATCAACATTACCAATCTCACTGCAATGCATAGGACAAAGTGATATGGAAGTAAGTTTTGAATGAATATTTTTACCACATTCATAGGCTTTAACTGAGATGCACTGTTGATAAAATAGTAAGAAAATACCAGTGTTTAGGAAACAAGCTAGATTTAGACATGGATGAAGAGGATCTTCAGGAGCTTGTTGACACTCAATCTGGGGAACTTTCCAGTGAGGAGCTGGCCAAACTGGAAAAGAAAGAGAGGAGGCAGAGTTCAGAAAAGTTATATCCAAGACACCAAGAAAGTTCATAGCAAAGAATCTAGTGATAATATTTGCTGCTCAGGAGTGGTATGCAGATTTCAGAGAAAATGGATATCAATTATGAATGATATGCAGGAGTCACAGGGCAGATTTAGGATACCCTTGCTTGCTACAGACAAAAAATGCCAAGTCAAAGCTTGATACAGTCCTACTAAACCATAGAGAAGTGTCATAGCCCAGTACCTTCTATGAACGATTCTGAACCTAGAAAGAGAGAAAAACTGATGGCTTTGCTGCTGTGGCATGCCCATTGTACAGCAATTTCAGTTCAGTACTTCAGGCTCGGTGCACTTCAGCTGCGTGCATGGACAGTCAGTACCTATCCAACCATTCTGTCTTTCATGTTCAGTGTAGCATTCGACAGATTACATGAGATATTCAAGTCTATTCTAAAATACATTTTGCATTAGATGACTTCAACCAATTATAGGCTAATGTACATGTCCTGAGCATGTTGCTGGCAGGCTAGGCTAAACTACAATGATCAATAGTTTAGATGTATGAAACACATTTGTGACAGAGAGCACTGTGCAATGAGGTTATTGGGACATAATCCCGTAGGAAATAGAGGAACACCTTTACAATGATCAGATTTACTTCAAAAGGGTTATTATGGACAGAAGCAGCAGAAATTCCAACTATTGCTTCTATTTGCTACCCTGTACCACAGATATACACAGAAGTACTTGAAGCCTGAGGCCATTGAAACATGGGTATTCTTATGTAGATATTTCAACTTTTCTGATTTTCCTCACTTTTCTAATGGGTAGAAACCTTTCTCTCAAGTGCCTTTCAGAAGAAATTCTTTCAAGCAATGTTTTTTGCATCTGCAGCCTCTAGTTTGCAGAGAGAAAGGCTCATCTTTGTTTTCTTCTCGACCTAAAACATAACTACACAATAGCCTAACTTTGCAGGAGCAGGTGAAGAATCATCATAAATCTGGTACACTCGCTTTGCCTCCTGACTCTTAGGGACACCATTCCTATTATTATTCTTCTTCCTGTCTGCATTCCAGTGTCTCCTTCTCTAGTTCTTTCCTATAAATTTGTAAAATAAGCTCAGCCTTGAAAAAATGTTAAAAAGTCTTTTCTCAACCTTCTGTAATTCTGAAGAAAATGTTTATACTAATTGAAAATACTACATACAAACTTATTTCATTATGTTTAATGCATCTGAATTTTAATTTATATTTGCATGTATAATTCAGTAGGGATCTTGGTTCATTTTGTTATGAATGGTTGCTAATCTTTCCCAAGCCTTTCATTTCAAAAGCTGTACTTTTCTTGTAGATTTGAAATTTTACCTATTTACTTAGACTAGTCACTGTATTCCTCCAAACATGTATGTATCTATTCATATACTATGTGCATGTATACATACATAATTTATATTTTTAACAAAATTTATTCCTGTGTATTTCACAGAATTTGATGCAAGTGTGACTGCAATCTATTCTTTATTTTCTAGCTAGTTTTCACTGGTATAAATAAAAATATATTATGTTTTATATGTTAATTCTTTTCCATCATCAACTTCATAGAACATGCTTTAATGGAGTCTGCACATGTTCTAAGTAAATTTCTCATCATTCACATCAACTGGAAAAACTAGTATATTTTATATTCCATGATAATTATCCCATTTTACTTTAATCTTATTTAATTACTAAGGATATTTAGGGATGTTAAATTATCATGGTAGCTGTAAATACCTTATTTTAACACGAATTTAACAGGAAAGTATTTAATATTCTGGAGCCTAATAACTTTCACATGTTTGGTCAGTTTAGAAATATTTTATAACATATAAGGGGTGTTTGTTATTCATAATTTGTCCATAAGCAAACTTTACTAGGATTTGATTTATCAGGATTGCCATGCAACAAAATTTATCTTGACTTATAACTGAATTTTGTCAGGTGTTTCTGAGATCATTTTTATACAACCATGTAGGGTTTTGCCATCATTTCACTGATAATAATAACAGCTAATGCTTGTGTTTTTCTCACTATCTGCCAGGCACAATTAAAAATTTCCTATCTATGAACTCATTGAAGTATGCCATATGATTATGTGCAACTTTGAAATGAGGAATCTGACCATCTAGAGGTCACAGCTTTGAGAGGTATAATCAGGATTCACAGCCAAGCCAAGGTCTTGTTCTAATGTCTTGGGAACCACTACAAATACTGTCTTTTTCATGTTAGTCTATTTCTAGAATATAGAAATCCTAGGATTTCTGGAATAAGCTACAATTTATCATTGTGTATTAATCATTTAAAATGGTACAGAATATAATTTTATAATCTACATTGGTATACCTACATAAACAAATGAATTATTAGTCTGAAGACTTTTATGTGAAAAATAAATGTTTGAGACTTTACTGTTAGTGTTATCTTACTTTGTCATAAAATTTACAGGGAGCTCTCTCTGTGCATTTCAGAAATAATTGAGATAGTCTAGTATTACTGATTCCTTAGACATTAAATAATAATGCACATATAAAATTATTTTCTTATAGTCTTTTTTGACATGATACATCTTTGATATGATTTTAATTTCTTCCAGTTATTCTGTTTAAATTTAGTGGTTTTTAAACATTTTATATAATTCTAAAAAATCATGCTTATATCTATTTTCTCATTTCTAATACTCAATCTATATGTCTCTACTCTGTCTCTCTCTGTCTCTGTCTCTCTCTGTAATAAGATTTTCATTTTAAGCTCTTCATGCTCATCGTATTGGTCAACTCCTACATTCATGCTTCAAAATTTCTCTGAGAAACCTTTCCCAGCCTCCTAAGGGAAGCAGATTCCCACCCCCCACCCCCGTCTATTTACCCATGTTGTATACACAACACTTAGCTCTGTTGTAGCGTTGATGACAATTATGCAGTTGCCCTTCTGTCTTACAACACTAAAAGTTCCTTAAAAGCAGGAACACTTTCTGGTTCATTGCTTTGCTCTCAGCCAATGTATACTCACCCAATAACCATGTAAGGCATGGACAAATGAAGGAAGGCTAAAACACATTTGCACAGCACTGCTATTTTTCAAAATACTAAAGAACAGATCCTATTGAATTTATTATACAACAAAGCAACATTTACAAGTTTGGGAACCGAGAACTCTCCAGTTTGAAATTAACAGCTGTATCATACTACTCCATAATACAGAAGTCACCCCAAATTGATTATGTAAGAGTACAGTGCTTACAAAATTAGGAACTGGAATCCCTCCAGCTTAAAGTCAGCAGCCATATTGTACTACCCCATAGTTTGTGATGTAATGAAAGAAATCTATATCAAAAAATACCGGCATAACAATTGATACTATTTTTACTCAGGGATACCTTTAAATTGTGGGTGGTATTACTGACTTTATACTTAGTGAAAATGTTGTAATTTAATAAAGACAGAGAATGAAACTAGTTCATTAAAAATATATTAAGTATCTAAATTATAACATTTCTTTGACATTGTTCTAGGTGATAAAGCAGTCAACCAGGCAAAAATTCTACCAGTCCTGAAGGAGCTTGTGTTCTAGAAGAGAGCATACTAAGTAGATGACTAGAAAAAGAGCTGAAATGTACTGTAATAACTAATTTAAGATACATTTTAATAACAAATTCATGACACTTACTATGCTCAAGATTTTGTGCAATAAGAACTAGAATAAGATACAGTATCTTTCTACATGGAGTTTGTGATATAATAGTGGAATATGCATACAAATAAAAATTTAATTACAATAGTAATATCTACAAATTTCTAAGGTAACACAGAAGAGTCAGCCAGTACATCATCCTTCACAGCTAAATATCCTGACTTTCAGACAAAATAAACTGTAAACCTTTAACAAATTTGAAATCAGTCATTTAGAAAAAATGGAGAAATTAAAACTATGGTCATATATGAGCTTTAACAACAAATAATATGGCAAGAAAGTAATGTAAGAACTTCTTGAAAATAAATGAAAAGAATGTAAACTGCAATTAGAATAGCAAGCTGAAAAGGGAATAGGGTGTGATTTGAAATGCGATTTACCAAAATCAATAACATTTTCTAAATGCACAAAATACTTTTTATACCAGTAACTAATATTTAGGGAATGATCCACCAAAATATAAAGAATTGTGATTATTATATCAAAAGTCTGAGTATAATATCTGAAGCGATTGCTGTGTTTGTAATCCTGGTTACAAACATCTGATTTTTAAAAATCTATGACAGACGGTATATGATACCATAAATGTTATGCAAACTATAAGCAGTGCTTGATGTATTACCTAAAAGTTACTTCCTTTTAGTGGCTAGTTATTTGTGCTCATTTCTTTCTCTGTCTTTATTCTTTTTCTACTATTTAACCAGTTATTTGAGTGTTTTCTTTCAATTTTTACTCAATTCAGAATTTTTTTCTTAGTGACAAGTGTTCCTCTTGTCTTCTGATGAGAAGTCAGGGCTCTGGAAAATGAGCTGAATTGCTAGGAAATGTCTCACAGAGAAAAGGCCAAATTTCTGATCTTTCTTTTATCTTCCCTGAACTGGATCAAACCAGGAGAGAATTACACAAGGATATGGGATAAACAAACTCTATTGAACTCACTTTCTTCACATGTCAAACGAAGGGCCCAGATTTGCTCATTCTGTTAACCGCTGTTCTTTGCTATACTAAAGAAGTACTTTGTTCCAAATTATCCTAGTTCTATGCTACATATCTAGAAATCAACAACTCTTCTATTGCGTGTTCCTTCTTCAAAATCCTCCTAAGATGCCTCAAGATGAAAGAGGCCTAATTTTAAAAGAAACTGATAATGGGCATCAGGACCTGTTTTTTTGCAAAGTGTAAGGACTAGAGGCAGATCAACCTTTAACCCATCTGTCCAAAATCTTTCCTAAACTGAATAATTTTGTTTCACTTAAGCTAAATGGGTTTAAAACAGTCAAAAACTTGATCAGTTTTCATACATGTACATTTATTCTTCTCAATCTCGAAAAAGCTGAATTTCGTAGCACATCTTATGAGGTGTACCTCAAGTAATCAACTACTAATCAACTACCAAGTTTTACCAAAAATTGTCTTTTTTTAAATGAATTAGAGAAGACTCAAGTTATGTTTATGTGTGATGTTTTATAGCTCATTTATATGTTTCTGGAAGTAAGATGGTGAAAACTTATGGCAAGAGCATCCAGAATATTAAACACAGTCCTACATGTAAGTGTCATCTATCATATGTGTTATGGGAGCAATATTATGGAGGATTAATGCATTAAATGATTAATTTCACTAGCCAACAGCCAATGGTATGGGAATGTGAGTACAGTGAGTGGAAAGATGATTGTGGTCTATGTGAAGGAAGGCTCTGGAATAAGGCGAAGTGTTTTGATTAGATTGATCATATAGAGAAGTGGATCATGATGAGAGGCCCAAGCTTTCCTCCATACTGTAAATTAATTCTTTTCTCAATCTGTATCAAACAAGTGTCTTTCAGATAGTCCATTCTGTGACTTATTGCAGTGTTTCTCAATGTGGCTATACTTAATGCCATTTAGAAAACCTTAAAAATACGTGCATACTAGAATTTCATGTCCAGAGATCCTGTTTCACTTGGTTCCCTCATTAATCTAGTGGTTGTCAGATTTTAGCAGGCTTCAAGATCACCTGGATGGCTGCTAAAATATAGATTCCTAGGGCAGGTCCACTTTCAGAATTTTGGGTAGGTAGTTAAAGTGGACTTTGAAAATTTACATTTTTAAGTGTTGCTGATACTGTTGGTCTGGGGAGCATATTTGGACAACAATGTATTACATTATATTATCACAAAATGTATCAAGTTATCATAACATCCTAGAAACCAGACTAGTCTCCCGAAGAAATTGATTTAGACTATGTTACGTAGATTATCCTCGGTAATTCTTCACAAAAGGCAAGTTTGGGACACCTCTGTTGTCAAATGATTCTCGGCAGAAAGTGGAAAAAATAGCAGAGATGATGTTTCAGTGTTTTGCCTAGAACAGCTCCTTGAATGGAGGCTACATGACAAGTCACCTTGTGTTATCAGTCTTCCATAGTGTAAGATCCAGATAAATCTTATTCCATCGTCTTCATGGCTTCCATAGTGTAAGATCCAGAGAAATCTTATTCCATCGTCTTCATGGCTTTCTAACTACCTTGGCTTTCATTCATGCGTAGAACATTGCCATGTTGACCCAACCTGTGGAACTCAGCTGAATTCTCTAGAAATACTCTATTATTTTCTTCTTTGACCTATTACAATTCTTTAATGGTTCTTTGCGTCCCCACAACCATGTGGTTACTAAAGATTTTCCATAGATAAAGAAATCTGACTTTTTATCTCCATTACTTCACAGAGTAAGCTCTAAATAGCTTTTCCTTATACTTAAAATAAATATTCCTGTTGGGTGTGGTGGCACACAACTGTAATTCCAGCACTTGGGAGGCTGAAGCAGGAGGATCACCATGAGTTTGAGGTCAGCCTGGGCTACATAGTGAACTCAAGACCAGCCTGAACGATACAGTGAGACCCTGTCTCAATAAATAGATAAATAAATAAATAAACAAACAAATAAAATATATACTCCTTTGATCATAATACTCTTCTAACATGCTGGCAGTACAAAATTATCGCTCCTTTTGTGTTATTTAAATATATACTCACGAATCTAATTTATCCTTCTGTGGGGAACCACTCAGACTGCTTCAAAGCTCAGGGGCATCTAAGGACACTTGAGGATATGACCCTAGCACAGGTGCACAGTGGACTACAATTATGTAACCATGACTTAGAATAGGTAAACATACATACACTGGTTATAGTACTATGTAAGAATGCGAACATGAGATAACAACTTGTATAAGAACTATATACTAAAGACTCAGGTGGTTCTCGCTCAGCTCACTGCTCTGCTCCATGCTGCCTGCTGTTGTTGCTGATGTTTTGCACATGTGCATTCTTTAACCTTGGGACCTCACCTGTGAAAATCTCTATTAGACCCCCTGAGTGGACCGATAACTGATAGTCAACTGACATTGAGGAGAGTAGTACCATGGTGGCTGTGGAAACAGCACCCAAAGGTAAGGAAGTGCCCCCAAGGGATGGCTAATTAGCTACACTGGCCTTGCCATGGCTACCTGTAGTCAACTTCTTCGCAGCTTGAAAGGCCCTGAGGACTGGGAAATAATCCTTTTGGAGCCCAGGGATGTCTTGCAAGCCTGAGAAGCAATAGACAGACAAATTCCTCCTTCCCACCATAAAACAGCAGGGTGGGTGTCTTGACTGTTTTCTTACTCTCTTCTGCTACATAAATGAAGAAGATGGCCTTGCCCAGCAAGTAGACCATCTGCAGTAGTGTTATGGTTTGTGTCTAAATGTCCCCTCAAAGCCTCATACGGTCATGGGGACCAGCTAAAGAGTATGTGATTGCTCCATGGTCCAATGCTGGGATTATGGGTGTGAGTGCTACACCCTCCCTTGAGAGAGTAGCCCACATACAATATAAGGGACAGAAAGAGTCTACCATGTGCTCCTCCCTTTTTGGCTCTTGTAGCTTTGCTATTGTCTGCCACCATGAACTGTTTGGTGCTCCCTTGCCACACCACCCTGTCTTAGAGACAACTGAAACCTCCACAAACTGTGAGCTAAATAAACTTTTCCTTCCTTAAATTTGAGAATTGGGTATTTGGTCCCAGCAATGAGAGAAAAGTAACCAATACCAGCAGGTAGAAAAGGACCTTGAGCAACCACTGGCTGCTTCAGAACTCAGGTTGCAAGGCATGGGAAGAACTGTCCCCTCCAGAACTATCTCCAGAAGCATAAGTCCTCATGTCTGAGAAAACCCCTGGGGAAATTCCCTAGATTTGCATCCTAGGCCAGCTATTCATCAAAAAGCAGAGGTAGAGGAATCCCTAACCCAGGGAGAAAGACTGGGAGGGCCGCCTGCCTACCAGGCACACAATGTACACAATCTATACAGCCATGGAGCTGCAGGAACTGGCAAAAGAATTAAAGCAGAAGGTGGGTGAAGTAGTGCCTGTGTGGCTGTGGGATGATGGACCTTATAACATGCAGTTAAGCCCACAGGAGATGTCCCAAATAGCCAACATAGCCAGCACTCCCTCTATGAGATGGGCTCTGCAGAATACGCAGAGGACGGCCCCAGAAACAGGCAACCAGACTGCGATAAATTGATTGATGGCAGTGGCTCTCCTGATTTGGGAGAATCCAGGTGACCTGCCAGAGCAAATCACTACCTAGACTTGATAACTATGCTACATGAAATGGGCATGCAGCAGATGATGTTTGCACTGCGGTACTGTATCCCAGATGAGGAACTGCTGACAGCACACGTGAAGGACATAATCCTGGCAAATGGGCTGACTGGCACATTCAGATCAGTGGCAGCCTGTATTGGGTATACTATGTACCCCCAAGTCCTCATGTACTTTTGATGGGGCTGAGTCTGACGCTTGTGATCAGTTTGTTGTCTAGCACGGGGATTGATGACGTGAGTGCTACACCCACCCAGGAGTGGAGCTGAGATACAGTATAAGGGAGGCGGGTCTCCCTCTTGCTTGCTTCAGCTCTCTCTCTCACCAGCACGCTTGCGACTTGCAGCCGCCATGACCGGCAGCCCCGCCACACCATGCTGACTTGGAGCCAACTAAGTATGGGTTGAAACTCCTGAGAAACTGTAAGAAATAAACCTTTCCTTCCCTAATTTTTGGCATCGGGTATTTTGTCTCAGCAATGAGTGAAAAGTAACTAGGACACAGCCCTTCTAGCCCCTTTTACAGATCCCCCAATCCATGACACTGTTGATGCCTTGGCCAGGCTGGGAGATGTGAAAGTAAAGTGCCATGGTGAGGCAAGATCTGTGAAAACTGCACCAGCAAAGGAGAAAAAGAAGGGGGCCCTCAGCAAGCAGGGCCATCCCCACAAGGACAGACTGTGGGGCCACTGAAGGTCAGTCAGCACCAAATCTGGGTGGACCTGCTGGCTGATGGCCTAACCACAGATAAGTCAGACCGGCAGACTTTAGATGTGTTGCTGACCCTATGGTGGCAGTTATGCCCTGAGCAGCAATACTGGCCAATGAGACAGGGCCGGAAGACCAAAGCAGCCCTAGTGAAGCAGGAAGAAGTGAGAATAGTCTTCTTTTACTCCAAATAGAAGGCATGTCGAGGTACCCAGGTCTTGGAGGTCCTGGGAGATTGAAGACCACATGTGAAATTGACTATTTACTGATCCCCAAAGAATGTGCAGCATGTACTAGTTTTGGTGGATACTGAAGCTGAGTCAACACTAATATACAGCAACCCAGACCATTTTATAGGAACTACCACACACAAAGAAGGGTATGGTGGTCATTACATCACAGTTCAGAAGACCCAGTCACTTGAATACTGGCACTTGCCTCCATGCCTGTATGATTCTTATGTTTCCCCAAATGCTGAAAACACCCCAGAGGTGGACATAGTGACTGCTTCTCAACTTGAAACCATGCAGAGATAACTCCAGTTTGAATTCTCAAGGTAAAAACCACAGCCTGAGACCATCTATACCATGCACCACTGACTCTCATGGGCCACAGGAGTTGTGTGCGTGAAGCAGTTGTGTGGCTAACTTGAGGCCGTAGGGAGATGGGACAGACTGTGTCGACATTGGAAAAAGCAGGAGTGATACTCCCTGCAGAGAGTTTCAGTATGGCCTGTGCAGAAGCCAGAGGAGTTGTTATAAAGTGTCACCCTGAAACTGGCAGTCAGGACCGATTTACCTTTACCCAGGAGGGCAGGCAACGGATTTCCCAGATTTTGTCACGAGGCTATTTACATAGCCCAACTTTGCATCACGCCCTGGTAGCCCAGGACTTGGCCACATGGGTCAAGTCACACTCTGCCATTTTTTGTACTGATGATTTATATTAACCTCTGATTGCCTTGCAGATTTGAAAGCCTCCATGCACAGTTTGAAGGGAGCTTTGCTGGCATGGTAACTGGCCATGTATGTATGTATGTGGCCCAGGTCCAGGGATCTGGCTTGTCTGTCAAATTCTTGGATGTTACATGGTCAGCTAAGACCAGACCCACAACAGTATGCCAATTACAGGCATATGTGAACATGCCAGGTTTTTGCTAGATATATCACACCTAGCTACCCTACTTTGCCCTTTATACCAGATGCCCAAAAGGGGCACAAGATAGGACTAGACAGATGCAGTGGAAGCTGCTTGCTGCTTGCTGAATAGATGAAGCAGAAGCTTTTTTCAGGACTCAAAGAGGGGCTGTTGCACAGGTGCAAATCCTGTGAGAGTCACTGACCTTACCCTTCCATTTATCCTGTCAGTGTGGATGATGCTGGATTTGGCTGGGGCCTATGATAAAAACAGGGGAAGCAGAAGCACTCTGTTGGAGTTTGGTCACAGTTGTGGAAAGGAGCCAAGAGCTGACATTCCCTGATTGAGAAACAGCAGCACTGTACACTGTGAAGAATCACAGGATAGATAGAAGGTTGGCTATGGACAAGAATAGCCCGTCCCAGGAGTGGAGTGGCACAGGTCCCCACTCTCATGCATTGGGAATCATACCTCCAACAGGGGCCCTCTTTCTTGACTAGCCTGTTTGCAGCCATACTGGCAATGGTTTTGGGACCCATGATGTACATACCCCAAGAAACTATCTGGGAAGATGGACTACAGGACTTGACCTCTGTTCCCTACATAGAAGGGAAAGAGTGATCTCTAACTGATGCTGGATATGCTGATGGGTTTAGCCGTGACCCAACCCTGCAATGGATAGCAGTCTCTGTCCAGCCCAGGACAAAAGTACTCTGGTTTGAAACTGGAACAGGCAGGTCAAGCTAATGCACAGAGCTGTGGACCGTGTGATTGCTTGTGATGCAAGAAGGCCCTCTACTGTGTACAGAGAGTTGGGCCATCTTGAGGGAGCTGATGCCTAGGCTGCCATCTTGGGCAGCTCAGAAGTGAAAGATAGGGCACCATACTTTGTGGGGTGCTGACCTATGGAGAGACATATGTGAGAGTGGCCAAAAAGCTGACCATGTAGGCTATCACGGTTCAGAACATAAGGTCTTCCACTCATTGGGAAATGACTTAGATACTTCTTCGTTATACTATGAACCTATCATGATAACCATACCCTGATGGAAATGGCATCTGATTTTCATTATATGTATACAAAGTGGGGGAAGAAGGAAAAGGGATACATAGGGAGGGAAGGATGTGGGAGAGAGAGACGGAGATAGGGAGAGAGAGACAGACAGACAGACGGGGGGAGGGGGAGAGGGAGAGGGAGAGAGGGAGAGGGAGAGAGGGAACTTTGGAAAACAGATTCTTGTGGTAAAGAAAACAGTTGCTGCCCCCCACACAATAGTGAATCTTTATAACCTGAAATATTTTAAACTACACATGTTCTGCCATGAGAATGCGATAGAGGATATTATATTTTGAGCATTTCTTGCTATAGCAATACATTGTTATTTATGGTAGTGATCGTACATCTTATGGTACAAAGAGAAAAAGTTTTAGGAATCACTATGTTCAAAAACTACTAAAGATGTCTTGAACATCAAAAACAGATGGTTTTTCTCAGTTGCCACTATTTGCTTCTCATCATGTAATGCTTACCATCTCTTCCTTGAAATGTCCTAGTTATTTCTGAGAACACATCTCATTGCTTACCCTTTCTCATACATGAGGCTCCTCATCTTTCTTTTGCGTTGCTTTCTCTTAATCTTCCTTGCTTTAAAATGTGTTTAAAATACAATCACTTTTCTTTTGTGCACATTCATCCTTAACAGTCATCTCCCCTTCATATAATATTCAGGACACTGTCTTAAATCTTTTAATTATTAGACCATGGAAAAAAGAAATACAGACTTTAGGATGCTTACTGAGAAATTTGTGATTGTGGCAGAAGTCCACATGATCACAAGATGTTGTATAAGATATGAAAAGGAACACATACAATATTTCATGGTCACGTGTACTTCTGCCACAATCACAGATTTCTCAGTAAGCATCCTAAAGTCTATGAGTTTTTAATTATAAAGACTGGTACTTATAGACTGCCTTCTATTTTTCAGGCAAATTTATACATGTTAAAATTTACTACCGAAAATTATTCACTAAAGTAGGCATTGTTATCCCAATGTTATGAATGAAAATCACGTTTATAGAAAACAATTTCTTACTATCTATTGGAGTTGAACTCTGGATCCAAAGTTGTTTAACTCAAGTAACTCTGACAGTCAGTTATTCCCTGTGTTGCTGTCTTTCATGAGCATGGAATGTTTCTCAAAAGCTTGTGCTTTAGCATAAATAGAATAACAATTCTGAAATGGTTTTAATTATGCTTAAGTGCCTAAAGGAAATGGTGTGCTTTTTTTTTTAATGGATTGCATGTTACCCAAGATGTCACATTTCTTTTCTTTTAGGATCAAAATTATATAAATTCATAAGATGAAGACAATATTTAATGCTTATTAAAATCTCTGAGAGCCCATTGCAACTCTTTCTTGAATAAGAAGGAAATATTAGATAGGAATATTAAATATTAAAGGGATCCTACATGATATAAATTGAGTGTTAGTGGATGATCATGAAGAGATTTGTAGCTCAAGTATGCCCAGATTTCATTATGTACGTTACTGCTTCCATACTAGCAACTGCTTTGTTCTTACCGAGTGAATATATAGATACCATCGTATTAGCTTTCCTGTTGTTTTGTTTACATGGCATCAACTCTGCTGTTATTTGGAGACCCCAGGTGATTGGATAAAGTTTTCCCTTTGCATTTGAAGGTTTAACATCAATTAATGCAAAAAGAAAGTCATTAGTCATTAATTTAATTAATAATCACTGAAAATTCTACATTGTCCTGCCACCTCTAAATTTATTCTCAATTAAAGAAATGCTTTCACCTATTCATTTAGCTATATTCATTGAGTAGCTACTATATGCCCAACACCATAGTGAGTTTAGGATTATGAAGACAAATGTGTCAGAAGCCTTGTGCTTACAAGTCTTAGGATATTTTGAGTACAAATATTTTAATATTTGTTTGAGTTTATTTATTCCCTTTACTGTGTCTCAAATCCACTCTTTCTAGCAATTTACCTATTTCTTAATATAGCTGAGCTTTTCATTATTTTATTAAGGTATTTGTGCTTCTATTGTCTAAATGGTACCTGTTTTCAAAATACTTAGGAATATTAATTAGCTTGTTTTTCAAGACAAAACACAGAACTGTTTTTAAAATGCAATTACCTTTTATCACCTGTAGTAATAAGATTTATTTTTCATATTTGTTTTATGATAATATGTAAACCAATGCAAGAAACAAAAATATGGGTGGCCTTTTCTAACTGGTACTAAATTTTAAAAATCTCAGTATTTTGGAGAACTGAGTTATTGACATCTAAATGGTATAAGTACACACCACTTTTTGTTTAACAGCAGCACCTGAAAAGCAGTCGATTCCTAATGCAGAATGCATGTGAAATAAAAATTTTAGAGATTTTCTCTTTCTTCCTTTCAATTTTATTAATTATCCTTAGTTTGCTTATAAGAGTTGGAAATGCTTTTCAGTGTTTTCAAATATAGAAAAAACTGCACTGAGTTAATCCATAAATGCCCTCTTGTGACAGTCTCCAAAAATGCAACTTCCTTTTACCCTACTTAGTATGCAATTTTTATATATACAGACTGCGACAGTTTTTATTTAAAAATTAATCAGTTTTTTGTTTCATTTGATCAGATTAACTTATCTGTTCTTTGATAAATTATATGATGTCTTAAAATTTAGGCAGAAAAAAAAATTAGATAATGGTCTTACCCAGGCAGAGCAGTTATTGAAAAACCTTGGGAAACCTTCTTTTACTGCACTTTATTCTACCATTGTGTGCAAGGTAAAGGAAATCTAACTTTTGAAAGTGTCCTATTTTCAACATTTTCTAAAGAATTTCCAGGGTCACAGAACTAACTTTCTTAGTGTCATTGATTAAGAGACACTAAGAATTAGGGCTAGCCCTCCCTTCATAAATTATTGATAATTTTAATTAGTTTATGTTCTGAAGTCACCTTCTGAGTTCCTACAAGCAGATGTTATTTTTACATTTTCAAATAAGACAATCATTTACATAGTCAAATGATTTTCCCAGAATTAAAACCAAGTACATTTCTGTATGGCCCAAGGAGCAACACATGGCCTTCCCATAGGCCTGAGGCAGTCTGAATTCATAAATCAGATGATTGTAAAAGATTTTCAGGGGTACTTAATGCATATTTCTTAATTTTTTTCTAAAACTTTGTGTTTAGGCCAAGAATATATAACAACTTTCAAAATACGAAAAAAAAACATTATTTTGAAAAGTATTTTCTTTCCATGATTCAGTCTAAAACAGCTTTCTATAAAGAGGTAAGTCCTGAAATTTCTTATGATGATACAACATGGAACTTTGAAACTAGTCAGACCTATGTTTGAATGAGTTAATGTTTTTAAAAAGTATAAATTTCTTTTTTTCTGAAAAATGAGAATAACAGCAACTTATTCCATAGTGTTTTAGAGAGACTAACCATATTTACCCAACTTTTTCCCTTTTAGTAGATAGTTATGATGGCAGCCATTGTTAAGAAAACGTTTTAATTTTAATTTGTGATGTAGACTCAAAAGAAAACACAATCCAAATTTATTATGTGAATAAGATGGCAGCATAAATACATGTATATTCATTAGTTCATACATTCAGTACATATATATTCAATACTTCATTCTTCACATTTAAAAAATAGTGTAATTATATACTTGATGTTCATAGATGAGAATAAGAAAATTCAATAATTTGAATCCTATTTACATTTACATTTAATTTAAGTCAATAATTTGAATCCTATTTATATTTACATTTAAATCCCATTTGTGCTTCTATTATTAAATCATTTGAACTAAATTTTTTTATATTAAAATCCACTGATAAGTAATAGAAATTTACAGATTTTTTCCAAGGATGATATAGCCACGGAGTTTATTAAATTTTACCATCACAAACTGAAAGTGAAAGGAAAGCAAAGAATGCATATCAGTGATCTATGATGAACTCCAAGACATTCTGGACAAAGGCAGGTATAAGGATAAATCAAGGAACAGGAGCACTAAACAGGGACGATGGAATCCAAACCCCTACCATTTTAGAAGTGGACTCATTGCATTTTGGAGATCTACCGATGGAAAGAAATTTTCTATCTCAGGAACCCTTGAAAACCATCATGACATTTAATTTTAAAAACACATATGAACTTCAAACCAAAATGCAGAATGCTATAAGGAAAATATTGTCTTTTGTGAAATTTGAAGAAATTCCTCTATCCTAGACATAGCCTTCGACATCTTCCATTCCCTCATCTTCTATACTCAAACTACTACTGTTCTTAAAAACTTTATCCCTGAA